>BGPR01000284.1:678724-746428 GCA_013235015.1 Araneus ventricosus
ATCTATTAATATACATTTCCCATAATTTAGCAACTCTTCTGCTAAATTTTTTTCTAGTAGAATATTCGTTTATTATAGATACTAATTAGATTTCTGATATATATTTAGACATATAAAATTATATAACTCTTTATAAATATAATGTTTCAGTTTAAATAAAGCACAGTTGGAAATCATTTTTACACAACTTTAAATTTAATATCTCCTACTTTATTGAAAAAAGCAAAATTCTTGGAGAGGGGGGGGGAACAACAGAAAATCACGTAATTAAATTTTTCTAAGTTTTTATTTTTCTTAAACTACAAATAAGTAATTACATTAAAATTTCACAACAAAGTTTTAAGGCAAGAAAAAAAATTATAAAAATAAATAGAAGACAAAGTTTTTTTTTTTCACAGCATGTGCTTCTACATATTTTGAAATAATAATCAAAACTAATTAGGAAAAGCATATTGCTTACTTTTTTATTCATTAGAATATCATTTAATTTCTGTTACTTATCTTTATGTTCCATCTCCAAAATATATTTTTTCCCGAAGTGTATTTACATTCAGAAATCGCAAAAAAGAGTCTTTCAGTGCAAGGTGTTGTGACTTTTGCGTACAATGACATTTCTGTACCAGTCATTAACGTCCAATAAAACTTCTATAATTCATAGACAGGAGGAGTTATGTAAAGATTAGTGTAGGCTTGCTAAAAATGGTTGTTGACATGGGTGTTTGGCAAGCGGAAGGAAAAAATAGGAAGTTTGTTTATCTGAACGCAAAAGAGATTGGCGTTTCAGAGTCTCTTAAATAAATCTGAGAGAATGGAAATGTCACTGTAGGCAAATGCCACACAATCCATTACAAAACAGATAGCGGAAAACTTTTTTTCTACCAAAAGAATCTCGAGGGGGAAAAAAGCACACGCAGTGTATTCCGAAATTACTTCTTAAAAATTAAAAATTTTCACTGTTTCATCCTAACAATTGCTTAACATTGGCAGAGCGAAGGTAAGTGCCGTCGGGATCAAAATAGGATTTTTATGACATATGACCCCCGCTGTCATTATCAACTGCTTAGCTTGTGTAAATGTCACTCGGAGCATGGTATTTTAACACATTTGAGTGTAAAAAGTGAGATAAACACATTTCATTTTGTCGACGTGGCTAGTGGCGTAGGAAGGGTAAGTGGCACCAGGGGAATAATACGATTTTTTTTTTACCCCAATCATCATCAGTGGCTTGACAAGTGTAAATGGCGTGCAGAGAATGGTATTATTTTTTAGGCCCCTCAATTTCTTTTTCTTTAAAAAAATGGCATAATCACAGTAATGTTTGGACTCCATGGTGCTCCATAAAACTGCCCCCCGGGTCATCTGTATCACCTTTCTCACCCGGTCGCTAAGCCACCGATTCTGAAATTACCTCTAAAAAGTAAAAATCTTCACTATTTTATCCCAACAATTGCTTAACAAGACTATATTCCCAAGATCGAGTGAAATGAAGTTATTAGATTTTTCTACAGTCAGAATAAGATGTTAAGCTAGTCTCATTTTCAAAGCTGAAGGACGTGATCTTCACTGTCATGTTCCTGTTATCACCTCACATTTCTCGGGAGGCAAGAAAGCCATAACATCAAACAGGACTTAATGGTCCAGCGTCAGAACAGAGGATCGACTCTTCCCGAACACTTACACTCGCCTTACAGGTGAGAGACGACACCTGAATTCAGATATAACACTAAAATACCCTTCTTTCTCTCTCTCTCTTTTTAAATTTCGGTATGCCATTATATATGCATGCGATAACGCATGTGAGTTAAGAGGTAATGCACATCACGATTCTATTAAACTCGCATTAATTTAAGCTTATCGAATGTATACAACCTCTTGAAATCTATAAGAAGAAAAAACACGGAACACTTCATTTTTTTCATTAGAATTCTTTTAATCGAAATAGCTAAATGCGCTATTATTGAGCAATCTCATCACTTATTCATTTATTGAATTACCATTTTTTTAGAAGTGATATCTGTTTTAATAAATGAAATAATGATGAATAGAATAATAATACTTACTGGAAAACCAAAAGAAAATTAATTAAGGTAATATAAAAAATTATAAAAATATATAAATAAATTAACTTTGTTGTGTTAACAAATCTACAGCTGAATTCTGCCATATTTCTGTTATAATGATAGCCATATACTGAAAACATGCTTGAGCCTGACTTTCGATATTCGACGCCTACCTTTACCAGGGTCATAAAAGTCACCCTTTATTAAAACTCGGAATTTACATGCTGCCCAGAAACATTTGTTGAGCCTGCTGTTTCGTATCTCATTGTATGTCTCTTATTGAAATGTGAAAATGATTATAAAAAATAAGTAAAATTCATCAACTGCTCCCATATGTAAAATTTATGAGTTGAGAAAAAATAGAATTTTTGCTATTGTATTTTCTAGCATTATTTTTAGGATTTCAAATATTTCGTCCATGGATTAGTCATCCAACCTAGACTAGAAATATTAAGTTTCCGGCTTTGCCCATTTCTAAACTTTAGGAATGTTATGGTCCGAGTCCGATTTCGTAATGTTTCCCTCGGTTCGGATTCTTTCAGATGACCCTTACCATGAAATTCTATAATTCATGCAATCTAATGAACATCATTAAGCAAAGCCCTTGGCCTTTTGGGTATTTCTTCATTGATTAATAAGTTATCATCTAGCAGAAAACGGCTCTGTCTACTATCTGAATTTAATTCTTTAATACTGTTAGTTCTTAAGACAGCAAACTAAATTCTCCCTTCACAATATCTTAATTTGAAATCTTAATTATCATCACAATCGTCGTCTTCTTAGCCGTCAAAAATGTTGGAAGGATAATGTTAATGTGTTTTTGTTTTTTTTTTGTAAGTGCCTAGATAAAAATCATGCATCCAGTCGCTGGCTTTTTAAAGTAGGATACCAAAGGTTTAAGTTATTTAGTTTTCACTAAATCAAGTATCGATTTATATTTTCGAGAAAAAACTTAGTTATTATTCAGAGCCTACATATTATTCAGGGACAATTTAGAATTTTTAAATGAAAGAAAAAACTTGGTAAGTTTTAAATAAATAAAAAAAATTAACGGCCATTACAATAAAATAAAAAATACTTAATTATGAACATAATTTTATTAAAAAATACTGATACTAAAAAGGAATGCTTGAAAACTAAAAGTCAAAAGTAATATAAAAGTCAGTTGTTTATCTTGCCTACCGAGGCCCTAAAATATTATCTAAATCAAAAATAAAATACCAGTCGTTTAATACAGTCTAACAGTTGGCTAAAATCTGGTTTTTAAGAACAAAAATAAAAAAATAGAAACAAAAGAATAACTGGCAATAATATTTGAAACGTATTTTTTGCTTTATGCAATAACATTTGTATGAGACGGCAACGGTTTGGGGAGTTTATTTGGTAGAAAAAAAGGCTAAAGAATTCACTTTCTATGTGATATGACACGTGAATTCATTTAACCTATAGTATATTCTCATATATCTCTAGTCTTTTAACAGGACAGAAAAAACCCCGCATGGTAAAAGCGCCATTACAAAATGTCATTCTAAGTAGCTTTGGATCTGATATTTGCAAACACTTTCACTCTATTTCCATGTGAAACGACACGTGAATTCATTTATCCTGTATGATATACCTTTCATATCTGCCGATATATATTTAGGTGGTAAAATTGTCATTTAATCGAACAGGCTTTTAAGTAGCTCTGAGTCGGTTATTTGCAAACACTTTCACTTACCTTCCATGTGACACGACACGTGAATTCAGTTATATAATTTAAATTTAAGTTTTTTTTACATTTTTTAATTTCATGTATATATATACTATACATGCGATATAACACGTGAGTTCGAAGCCAATCAACCCAAAATTATATTCAAATAAATTAATCCATATCGGAAGTGAGCAGATTAATGTGCATTCGTTTACAGATAAAAACGAATACTGCTTTTTTTCTAGAGAAACTTCCTCCTTTTTTTTCTACCACGGACACTTCTAATTTTTTAAAAAAGAAAGAAAACTAGATGAAAACACAAGTTCTGCTTACCATTAAGAATATATTTTTTAACCTATCGACCGATTTCTTCAAAGTTGATCACCTTGACTCATCTACGTGGACTCTTCGAAGAAAAAAAAATAAAAGAAGGCGTATTTTAAAAGCATCACATCACCTCTGCAGAGAGATCTTTTTTGCAACATTTTAACTCCTCCCATTCCATGTATTCTCCTTAACTCCTTTTTAACAATTTCTAAGCCATTGCTCCTTTTTTTTCATATTGATTTATTTTTGGAAGGAGAGGGAAAGAGTTAAATAAATACCACTGATAAGCGGAACTTTAGAAGACACGTGTAAAAGAAAATAATTGTCTCGCGCCATGACACGCTGATGCATTGAGCATCAAAATAAAAAAAAATAAAAAACATTAGGTGAATGTGTTTTTAATGGTTATTTTTTTTATCCTTAACAAAATTATCAAAATACTGCCTAAATGAGAAAAACGCTTGTTGCTATGCTTCGTATATGTATATATATATATTTTTTCGTATATATATATTTACGTCGTAATATGCATTTTTGTATAGAAGCAGTTGAAAAAACTGAATTTTGGTGATATTTACAAAAAAATACAGAAAAATAGTAAATATAAATAAAATCCCATCAGAATTAAATATATGGATTGAAAAATAATAGTGACTTCAATAAAACGTCTAAATCTGCTATGTGATATATAATTCCAATTAAAATTTCGTTCTGGTATAACGCTTCGGCACGATTTTATAGCCCTAAATGTTTTGTTTTCCTAACCTAATTATATAAAAGACATTTATCGTAAGTGAATCAATTTTATTAATAATTAAAATTCGGATACTTAAATTTTTACTCTGAAATTAACTTCTGTTCTCAATCTTACGCAAGTTATAATACACTTCAGAACTTATTTCGTTGCATGAAATCTTCTTTCGATTTTGGCATAGCATACGCCTTCTGGATCTATGGATACTGACCATGATCGAGATAGATATTTGAATGATCGCTTACTGTACTTTTGAAAATTTCAATCACAAAAAGAGTAATTTAAAAAAATAAACCTTGAAATCTGGGATATATTTCACAGATAAACAAATATTTCTTTTACATTCCGTCATCGCTTTATTATTGTCTTTTATCTTCTTTCTCCATCAATGCATATTTAAGGTTGACAAAAATATTTTATCCAAACATATGATCACGAACCTTTTTCTCGGGTGAAAAGTACACGAGAGTGGAGAAATAAGCTTAGAATGGGCACCGAGTGCAGTATTCAATTTACTATATACAACGATATTTTCATATCTAATTAAGAGTCGCACTTTTGTAAATTATCTCAACGCGTTATATGTTTATTCTTCTGATGATTCCTTAAAAATAAGATAAAAAATGTAACTAAGTCACTTCTATTAAATGAGGGCGCCATTATTTCCTCGGTATTTAGCATTTGCATACATTTTTAAAATTATATTTAACTAATTCTTGCAGAAAAATCGGGGTATATGGTGTTTCGATGGCTGAGTCTCGACTTAGGGATCGGAATATCGTGGGTTCGATACCCGATTTGTGCAAAAGTCCACCGGTACCGGTTGAACGCGAAGCTGTTGAACATTAAATCCGTTCGGGTGAAACGTCTTCTCATTGGAGTAATATAGAAGACTAAGGAGAGGCAAGTGTCGTCCTTGTAATATAATCATAGTTCCAATTTACAAGTTCTCTGCCATGACGGCCTTCGTGTAGTTTCAAAATGGAACGTTAATAAAAACTAAACTCAACTAAAACTACAACAAAGTTTGGTGATGCAGGTTCTCTTATGACAGCATTAAAATAGTATTTGATACTTTATCCAGCGCTCCCAACATCTTGTAATTATTGCAAAATTGCCGTGACACAAAATCATCATCACCGACTAACCTCATCTCCAACTCATCAGGTACTTGAGGGGGGGGGGGGAAAAGGGACTGGGAGTTGATTAACATCTGTCGGAATACACTTACAGACTGCTAAAGAATTAGAAGTGTGGACGAAGCAGAGCAAGCAATGAAAACAACAGAAGTTGGAAGGAACATCTACCTTAAGTCGATTTCCTTCCAACTGCAGTACAACGCAAGGTGTTGAGTGAATCAGGCTCTATCGGAGAGTTCGGTCGTATCTCGTATCCAAAGAGACCTGGAGACTACTAATCAGTTTCCCTAATGTACCTCACCAATTACCAAGTGGCCCAGTCTCACCTTTATCAGTACGCTAAGACAAAAATGGGCTTGGACGTGTTGGCCGGGCGTCTTGATGGCGGAGTTAATGAAGTTTTCTTTTTTTTCCCCTTTTTCTCGAGAGAAGTCAATATATTTTTTAAGATATGCGCAAGCACATTTGGGTAAATAGATTGTTCGTTTTGTTTGGGTCAGCTGGATGAGAGAAGAAACTTTAGTTAGAAGGAGACATAGGTTTGGTATATTATAGATGGGAGAAAAACGGGAAATCCTACTATCGTGCAGTTCCTATCAAAAGGAATGAAAGAGTTGATTATTTTTGCGATATGTTCATTGATAGCTTTGAGTTTTGGTCTGTGGGTATAATCTTGTTATTTTTTTAAACGTTATGACATACAGAAAGCAGAGTTATTAGAACATGTTTGACTTCCATATTTCCATGTGAAATCTTCTGCAGAGAAAATTCCATGAATATCGCAGAATTCATTAAAAGTTAGTGCATGAAAGTAAAATTCTTTCTGAATAATTACTCATAATGATTATAATATTTTAAATTTTATCTATAGCCGTTTTACCAATTTAATAGACATTTTATAATTGTACAACGAAATGTGGAAAAGAAATATTTGCACGTCTTTGTAAGCACAAACAAATATTAAATCTCACAAAAAGATTTTATACTTCTAAAACAGAAAAAAATTACGACAATTCATAATTCAGTGAAAAAATCTCTTATTCATAAATGCAATACGCCTTATTGGAAAAAAATAATTATTGGAAAATTTAAGCATACAATTATTTCAACTTCTTAGTAAAAATCAAAATGAATTCTGTTTTCATTTTTAATATTCAGAAAATTAACTATTGCTCGCTGTTTTATGCCTATGGAATAACATAAATTCATCTAATTATAGCAATGACGTAATCCAAACCATGAAAGATCCGAAGCCGTCAACGAAAAGTTCCAAAGAATATCAGGCCCTAACTCCCTCATTACAAGAATTTTCCTCTTCATGTTTTATCCAACGGCGAAAAAAAAGAGTGCGCCCCGTTATTATCCGACGTTAATCCGCCTCTGGGACGACCACTTTAAGACTTGTTTCCACCAAGAAATACAAGAAACTATTTCCCAAACCCACAATTACCATCCTAAAAGCGTATACCGCTTAACAACTGCGGTTATACAATATTATGACGGCCGGATCTATGAAGGAACTGCCTCTCTCAACTACCAGCTGTGTGGACAAAGGACTTGGCTCTAATGTCCTCATAAAAGTCTACTAATATCGAATAAAGTTCCTCAGCCAGCTGACCGAACATTCTACACGTGTATAACACGCCGTTAAAGGCATTCACGATCCTGCTCAGGTAATTACGGCCTCTTTTAATGCGGTTCCTTCGACTCTTTTGCAGGGCATAACAGGCCCTCTGCGCCATGAAAAAGACTCCTAATGTTATGTCTTCGAACCTTCGTGTTAACCTCAGAAGCTCGTATTTTAATCGTTCACGGGACGCTGTCTTTTTTTCAAAGAAGGCCACTTTCTAACATGGTTTCGTCTCTGTTTAATAGACATTAATTAAGGAAAATGAGTCCAATTTCTTTAGAGAAAATTGATCCAATTAGAATCCTTAAGAATAACTTAATGATCCAGAATGAAGCTTTTAATATTTTTTGCCCTTCTGGTGTTTTTTAAAAGTTTTGAAGCTGTATATGTAATTTTGCGCTCCATGTAAACCCCACACCTTAAGGATTGAATGCATTGCAAAAACGAATCAAGGTGAATTTTCACTAAATCTACTTCTAATATCATAATCATGCTATACCTTACGCATAAAAAATTGGTGCGAAGGCGTCCATTCTAAGTTAGAGCATGAAAATAAATACCACCAGATGAACGGTCCACGGTACTCAGTTGTTTATCAATAGAAACACATGAAAGAAGCATCTAGAAAAACTTCAATTTTCTTGTTCTGGTATCAAAAGGTTGCTTAATATCCTTTCAAAATCTTTTTTTACATTTCTTGCTACTTTAAACATGTATCATAAACTTTAAACTCAAGCTAGACAGATTTTTTTCAGTTCAAATCATAAGATCTTGGTGTTTAATTTTATTCAGGTTTCAGCTCGTTCTGCTTCTATTTATTTACCTATTACCCTAATATATTGTAACTTACCAGAATTTTCATCCTATGATGTACTATTTATTTGACACTCATTGCCTATAGTTCTTTTCTAACAAAAGGTATTTAAAAGTAATAAATGAATTTATTGCCATCCTGCCTTTCTCTGATACAAAATTTTAGCTGGTTTCTCAAATAAGAATAAATAGTTCTAATAGCGAGTTGAGTTCACGTAAGACAAAGATTTTAGCAAAATTTTAAGGATGTGGCATTCATAATTTGGACAATTATCAGATTTCTATTTATCTAAGCAAAAAAATAGTAGATAGTAGATATAACCTAACAGCTTAATGCAAAAAATTGAAGACAAAGAAAACAGTACAGCATCCTGTGGCCTGAAATACTCGCAGAGTTTATTTCAACTGTCATCAACACCAAGAAGAAAATCCAAGTCTATTTTATTTTGGTTTGCATGCTTGTTCGTGGACACAAAAGCTATAAAACTTGATGCTAGGACCTTTAATTACTGTAGGTATTCCTAAGCAAAATCACAGAGCGAGACTTAATTTGTTGAAAACCCCTCCACCCAGATGGATCCCCGTATTTATGACCAAGGCGTGTCTTCACGAAAAGTAAGAAATGCTCACCACTGCAAGGCTATAATCTGTTAATTGCGATAATTACTCAGCACGTTTGCTCTCAGCCTGTCCTTGGTTAAGCACACAGGTATAGTTGCTCCTAAAATCAAGTCACATGCTCCGAGAACGCAGTTTTAACAGCTTTGTAAAGTAGTTCAGGTCGAAAAAGAACAAAATCATCAGCCTTCCTGGTATGAAAGGAAATTCTATTCTGCCTTTTACCCGATAATTACTTCTCTTTAAAACTCTAATGAGATGCTTCATAACCAAAGGCAAAACATGACAGTTATTAATCAACATTATTCTAATTCTTTTCCATTTCTGAGAATTTTAAGTGGAAAAACATTCTACTTAACAAATCTTGAGTTTTTTAGAATTCCTATGTTATTTCATCGCATTTTTTGGTGATTACCATGTCGTTTAGTTGCGAAAAGATGATATTCAAGTACTATTTAACAGTCACTATGCTTTTATTAAAAACCACATATATATTCAAAACATGCAGATAAAAGCGAAAACAAGTCTGCATTTTTTTAATTGAAAAAAAAATGCTCGTATAAGATTTGCAGAATTTTCCGCTTTTTATTTAATAAGAGAGAGAGAGAGAGAGAGAAAAGAATGTAAGGAAAATCAATAACTATTCTGGTGGACTATATATAGTAATAGCAGTTAGCAACTTTTAGATATGTGACTAGAAAAAATCAAATTATTGGTGAAAAATCCCAGTTTTTTCAAAATATAATTTAAAAATTAGATTTATGGTTAAAAAGGCTGAGGGAAAAGAGTTTTAGAAAAGCTATTTTCAGTAAAGCTCAGAGCCATCCAGTTTGATTTGCAAATGAGCATTAAATCGTAGTGTTGTATTCCTCAAGAAATAAGAAAAGTTTGTTATTTTATATTAAGAATAAAATTTTAAAAAAAACATTAAAATCAATTGCTTTTAAATCTTTTACTGACTGACGTTGAAGCACTTGTAGGTAAAAATAGTTTATCAAAGTTAACTGTTCATGATGGGTGGCATGTTTGATGTCCAAAGTAATTTGTCATTGATCGCTTGTTTTAGGGTAAGCACAATGTGCTTTTTTATTTAGTTCAGATATCTAAGAGTTCTCAAGTTCCGGTTCTGCGGTTCATGGACAACAGAAATCCGCATACGTATGCAGGAATCCAGACAACTGGCCCTGGTTTTTACTAAAATAATCGCAAATAAGCCACTTGACGCCACCATCGAGACACTGTGTCCTCTTTGAATTGGTCAGTTAACGGGCCAAAAATGAAACACGCGCATAAACACGGTCGAAATTCAAGTGAAATTCTACGAATCCACTATCGACCGTCAACACGGTGATAAATAAGAGGAAACAATGACGAGGCTTGTCCTGTGCCTTTCCTCCAGCTTCGAAAAACTGTTAGTGAAGAGAAGTGTTGAAGCTGCAAACAGACAACCCCAATTATGGAATCGCTCTTGACATGGAATATGAAGTACATTAAAGTGAAGTTTACAGCTAATCACTCAGTGGCAAATAAACATATAGTTTCTCTTCTTTTTCTTTTATTTCCTTACTACTTTTATATCGTCTTTAGTGCCCCCCCCCCCCAAACACTTAATGTAGATAAAGCTATCAGTCAGCACACTCAGATGCAGATCAATTATGCACTTTTATCGCTTCCATCCGTGTTGGAAATTGACTTAACGCGATAGTCCAATTTGTACACAGAGTCTCCAGCGATAAGGTGGTTTGTTTGTGTCGCAAAGCGGCTTTAAAGCTCAATTGACAGCTACCTTTTTCACTAATATGGTTCAGTCTCCTCTTTAACCAACAGAACAATAGCCACATTTTTTAAATGTAAAACACAGTTCATATTATGAATATATGAAGATGTTTATAATAATTATTATTGCTGCAGTTAAATTTGTTCAGGAGTTTCTTTTGAAAAATGATTCTCATAGGATATCAGATACATATCGATTTTATCTATCCTCACTAAAATATTTTAGAATTTTCTTTACCATCTTTAACTCCCCTCTCTTTCCGTAAAATAGTATCTGGCTTTGTATAAATCATTCTATATGCAAACTTTCCGCTTTGAAGTTATGGAGAATTGACTGCAAGTCTTAGTGTTTCAACATTTCCAAAATACAGTTAGAGGTTAGAGAGAGGTGGACAATAGGGGTCAGAGGAGGTTTTACAAATTTATTTAATGTTTAGTTTTAAAAAATTTCAAGACGCATTTTGATAAAAGAATCTTTGTTCTCTCTGTTAGTTTACTTTTTATAATTTTTTTTCTGCTAGACTGGAAGATGTCTGGTGGCTTGGATGCCGAATATTCCGCGTTGCTACTTAGCCAGTTATTGCTTTGACGCTATACACCTTTTATTATGTTTTTCCCTTGCTGCATTCTATCTTTAAACTTAACTGTTTTGCAATGAACCTAGTTCAGAGCCTTCAACTGGTGATTTTACAATAGTTATGCAAAATGGTTTGTAACTAAACAGTTTGAAAATGTTGCTTCCATAATTTTGGATTAATATTACCAGCGACGTAGCGACCGGGGGAGGGCAAGGGGGTATAGATGCCCCAGGTGCTAGTTTAAAGGGGTGCCATGGAGCCACAACCTACTGCATGTATGCCACTTTTAATGAGAAACATGATGAGGGGGAGTAAAACTAATACAATACTCCTTGCACCATTTACGCTTGTTAAGTCACTGATGACGACTGGGATTTTCCGTATGCCACTTACTTTCGGAACGCCACTGGCCACGGTGACAAAACATTAATGTGTTTATTTATTATGCTTTTTAAAGGCAAATACGATGAGGGGCGAAAAAATACCATCCCCCTTAGTGCCGTTTACACAAGCTAAGCTACTAATGATGAGGGGGGGGCGAAAAATCATGCTGTGATCCCAGACGCCTCTTACCTCGCTACGCCATTGATTATTACATCAAGAGATTAAATGCATCATGAAAGATATTTTGATAGAATTTGCTTGATAAAGTTAATTCTTTTCAAACTTTCTTCATGATACTTATGATTATTTATAACAAGACCGCGAGGTAAAAAGTTCTTTGAATCTTAGTGCTCATTTATAGAACAACTTTCTGAAATTTTAAAATTATACCAAATGTAGCAACTTCCGAATATTAATGGAGTTCGCGCTTTAACCAATGCACAAATTGTTGCATTTCAGGATTTTTCAAAAGATTACACATTTGCAAGCAATGCACGTTATTTTATAAAGAAAACTTTCTGGGTGATCAATCTGTTTTGTCGCGATAATAGTTAGTCCGAGTAAAGTTAGTTTTTTCTCAAAATGAACAGAAATCGTTGAACCATTACTTATTTTTAGCATACCGAAAGGATTTTATTAATCGTTTTCGCAAAATACCTACATGAGAAAACTATCGAATGGAAAATCATATTCTTTTTACATCCCACTCACTGGATCACCATATTTCCACACATCATTATTCATTTCAGATTCAACGCATTGTCATCCTGTAATCGACAAAAATCACACGCCTTTTTACATAGAATGAACGGGTCATCGCACTTGTTCTTGAAAAATGTTTGCCGGAATTCTTCACAGATTTCTCTCTTCTGGCATCAGATTTCGTATGATCAAAGACTAATCAATCAAACCTACCAACAATACTAATAGAGCTGGCTGAGCTACCTTGTCATCATCACCAAGATCACCATAAGAAGAGAACGCTTTATTATCAAACCGCAGCACAAGCCTTCCCCTCTGTTTCAAATGTTCCAGAGGTTGACTTGCAAGCAATCACCGAAGCGCATCACTTGGTAGAGTCTGTGTCTAAAAACTTGTAAAACATACAACAGCAGTGAATTTAAGGCTGTAGACTAAAGAGATCCATCGCTTCTTCTAGCTATCTTTTACTAAATTAGAAGCTACTCATAAATTTATGGCCACCTATGTAACTCAATAAGACAACAGATTGCTTTGACTGTGTATGAAATGGTTGTTAATATTTTAATATTTGATTCTTCTCAAACACACTTTATAAAATACTTAGACTTTATACACAATGGCAAATTCTTTTTCAGCATAATGTGATAATATGGCTTTTATTGGAAAGATACATTTGAAAATATGCATCTTTCTATTAATCTATCAATATTAAGAACCTCATTCACCGATACACAGGAGCGTATTTGAAATTTAAAAAAGATACAGATATTTCAATACAATTGGACAATTTATATAATACATGAATTTCCTTCATTTTCAATAATTGACATAAAACGTGGTTCACAATAATTAATTTGATTTTCTTGACTCTTAAACTTCCGAATTGATTATAGAAATTTCGTCTGCCGCCGCTTTTGTCTAGCATTAATCTTATTCTGTCACCAAAAATTCTCATCTTAATATAAATAAAAGTCATTGTGGGTATGTTTGTATGTATGTTCCACATCTCCTCCTAAACCACTGTACCGTTTTCAACCAAATTTTGCACGCTTATTATTCAAGACAAGAGGAAGATACCTGTCAACTTTTCAAAGTGCAAAAGTTAATTAAACAGTTAATTAGAAATTGACATGAACTTTTTTTCCACAGTAACTTAAGAACAAATTATTACACAAAAATATTTTTATACCACCTTAAAGTTCAAAATTTTACCTTTTCAATGATACCAATTTTATATATATGATATTTTTCCTTCAATTTTTATTAGTTTTTCAAAATTTAGTAAATAATTGATTACATACAAACAATTTTGAAATAACACAAATTTATTACGGCAACGGTTAGAGTTTGACTTAATTTACCTTTCTTTCTCAAATTTTTGCTTTGTTTTATAAATATATGTTATATAAGAAGAGAAAGATCACCGTCAACTTTTAAAAACCCCAAAGTTAATTAAAATTTCAGCTAATTGGAAATTAAGGGTTATTTTTGCATTTTCCATGATATTTTTCGAAAATATGTATTATCTCATAAAAAGCTATTTTTACACTATATTAAAAGTTTTAAAAAATTATATTTTCATGACAGTTTCATTGTCATTCAATTCGTTGTTCTCATTTTAATAATTTTTCAAAAATTAAATTGTGTATAAAATTCACAGTTTGTAACACTATTTTTATTGGTGAAGAACAAAAATACATAAGCTTAAAATTTTATAATCGTTAATTTTGATAGGAAATTTTAGCGATAATTTCTAATCAGAAGAAGCCTTTTGGAACATCACATAAAAGGTAGAAAAAGGTTGAGATAAAAATCTGTCTTTTAATGTTATATATCTCCAAGAAAGGTTAAATCTTCTAAATTTAAAAAAAAGAAAACCAAATGATCCGGATTTGGTATTGTAAGCGACAAAAGTTTAAAAACAGGTATAAAATAATAAAGGAAGAAAAAAAAAATGGTTCTGGCGGTGCAATCAAAAGGTAATTTGGTGGCGTCGTATCATATTCGAGATGTAAGAATCAAGCCAATAGTTAGATCTTAAATGAAGAAAATAATGGAATGGAACTACTCTGTTTAAATAACCTTATAATTAATTTTCTTTTAAATTCAGAGCCATACCGTCCTGTGTCTTTTCTTTCTTATCTTACTCCGAATTCTGGACGATAACTTTTTTTTGTCTGGCTCGTTTTTATCAGCTATTAGCATTTATTCACCCCATGTTCTTCATACATTTTACTATGTTTCATGGTCGAAATGATTAGATTCATCAATATAAAACCGAGTTATTTTTTACAAAAATTTTGTTGAATTACAGTGCGTTGCAAATGCCTATGATAAAGATGAAATCACTGAACTTTCGAAAATAAATTATCACCATCAAAAACGGGAAAAATGAACAGGAAGAATACCGATTTCAATAATAAGTTTTTGAAATTTTTGAGTACTGCTTTCTGTTTGCCAAAAATTTAATTTTTTAAAGGTCTTGTCATTGCGAAATTTATAAAAGTAATGTATACATATATTTGTATATTTACGATTGATGTTCTCGATTTGTGTGAGCTTAACATAAAATCAAGAATAGCGTGCATTTTTCATTTTAAATACGATGCTAATGAAATTTTAAGAATTTTTTTATTATGCCATTGATTTCTTGAAGTTGCACTGGAAAATGAAAAAGAAAGTTCGTATTGTCATAGTTTAAAGACAGAAATGTTTTGTTAAATTTCGATAAACGTTTAAATATATTGCAACAAAATAGTCGAGGTTGACAAGTTTCATTAAACCTGATCATATTTTTTAAACATTGGACATTTGAAGCGATAACCAAAACTGGTAAATACAGCAGCTAAATCTTACTGAAGGTGCAAACAAATAAATATAAAAACGAGAAAATAAATAATATATAAACTCTAAAAATGCTAGTTTTTTTTATTAAATACTGACATAATTAGTATATGTAAAGAAAACTATATATAATAAAAAAAGAAAAGAATTATAAGCAAATTCTTATTCACATAATAATCAAAATAATTTTTATGTTTGCCAAAAATAGAAAAACCTCGTAAAAATTAAATAATAAATGAAATAAAAGCGCAATGAATAGTTAGATGCTATGGTGCAGGAAATCAAGTTACGGAGAAGAATATTTTGATAGTAACGTTGATAATCTAGATTTGATCAGAAATTAGACATTTCTTGATTATTCTTCATAAAAGTCTTTCAATTCGAAAAGCAGTTCAGACTCATTAACTGTCAAGAATTAAAAATTCGTTTGCACAGTAATACTTTAATTTTTCCATTCCATCAAATCGTTTATTTAAATGGTAAATTTAGGGAATTATTTCATGTGTATATCAATCATTGCTTCTAAATTTATGTATTAACCAATAGAAATATTAGTCGTTATGATTGTTCAGCATTGGGAGAACTTTTTCGTTTGAAAATAACGTCAAAGTTGTTTGACAACACTATGTTGAAGAAACTGTAGAGTTAAAAAAAATCGAATGAAGAGGAAAGCGGCAGAAGATGCTCGACAGAAAACCGAAAACTTCTTTCAGATCCCTAGCGCCATCTGTCGGGTCTTTGGTGCTTCATTCGAGCAGTCTTAATTTTGTTTCGATTTCAAAACGTTTTCATAATTTTTTTAAAAATTCCATTCTAACTTCACTTGAACGCTTATGAATTTTATTTATTTTTTGGATATTTTTGTTTTCATAACTAACAATATCAGTCGCAAAGTTTTCATATTTAAAGGTTTCTTAAATTTAAATGTTAGATAATTTGAATAAAATTCAAGAGTTACTGCGTTTAAAATCATATTTTTGGTTTCTTCCAAACACACTAATGACATCCATTTAACAACACTTCATGATTTTCATTATTAACGTATCATTACAAATTAACGTTATTTCTATTGTATTATATTATCCCCGCTTTTCTACCCAATTCTTTTTCTTTTGTCACTTCGTAAAAGAAACGAATCAAATTAAACTATCAGGGTCTTCAGATATTCGGCATACAATCTACTGAAAATACTTGGCAAAAACTGAATATAATTTTGCTTTGTTTTGTTTTACATAGGAATTAAAAACTGCAGACTCACATACAGCTTGATTAGAACTCATAAAATTCATTCGACGCAAATCAAACTCATTTAATATAATTATTTACAGAGAAATGTCTTCTTTTTAATAAAATTTGTATCCCATTTAATCTGATGAATAAATTTATTTCAGTACAGATTCTATGTCAAAAATATTTTTCCTGCTTAAATAATCCACATTTCTTTTAAACCGTTATATTGGCGTTGGATTGAAAACATTTTTTTCGACTTCGAATCTTTTAAGTGTTTTTACCAATGAAATCTTTCTGATGATGAATGATAATAATGCTTTCTGATAATGATAATTTTTTTCATCATCGTCTGATTAAAAAAAAATAACAATGCAACCACGATAATATATATATATATATAAGTCACTGTTCTCAACGTTTTATTATTTGTAATCCATTTTTTGATATGAACTTTTAATCTCTAATGAATATAAAAATTAACTCGTATCAAAATATGTTCCATTTTACTTGTACGTGTTTACCTACTTTTAAGAGTGGCGTCTCATTTTTGTATTAACAGCATGTATCTTTTCTTGTTGGGTTTCAATACTTAGTTTTATTTCCGATTTTTTCCTCGTGCTTTCACGTTTTCACTGTCTGTTATTTCGTCCCCCCCTTACGAAATGCTCCCAATAGATTGGAAACCCCTTCTCTAGAAAGTATCGTGAATCTAAAATCTCAAAATTTTATGGTTATGACTTTTTTTTATTTAAAAAGAAAAATAATAACCGATCGTATCCGAAGTGACATCAAATTCCCAACGCGAGTTAAGGTCATCCAACAGTAGCCGGAGGAATATAGTGTGGCATCGATGAAAAGTTCCCTTCTACTCCTTTCAGTCGTCGACAGGCTCATCTTTTGTCGCCACTTGTTGCGTATTTTTCTCGCCATCCACTTATCGATAAGATGCGATTGAAACTACTTATCCGGGAAGAGAGCGGCGCCCGTCAGAACGGCCAGCAGGCGCGATACGGACCAGCGTCACAAGTCTGGCAGCAGAGATACCGAGCCCTTTTGCGATTAGCCACGATTCCTGACTATCTGCAGCTTCGAAAATAATGCTGAGAATGAAAGTCGGTCGTGCGGAACTGTTATTTGGATGGGAAGTGTCATGATTATTATAAGACGGAAGAAATCGTCAAGTGATACTGAATAGTTAAAACTAAGTAAATAATAAGTTCAATTGTTGTTCGCACGTTTCGGCTCCTAGATGTAAGATTTCGAAGCCTGACTTTTTTCTCTTCAATTTGAAAAATTTTATGTTATTCAGAAAAAAAAATACTTTTGTAACATTGCCAAATAACAGCATAAGCGTACTTTGGTATTGAATAGACAAACAAAATATTCCTTGCTAAACATGGCTCAGATTTTCTTATCTATATACACACACATTTAGTGTGAATTGGTTGTTGGTCCTTGACTACTGGCTAAAGTGTGACATCAGTTCTAACTGACTTCCAGATTTAGGCCCTTGTTTTACAATAACCTTGATTAGTAGTTTGTTTAGTTTATTCATAATACAGTAATACCTCGCTACAACGATATTTTGGGGACCAAATAAAGATATTGTTATAGAGGTATATATTGTTATATCGAGGGACGATATAAGCACGATATAAAAAAAAACTTAAATTTTGGTTGTTTTAATGTGGACTCAATACAACAGTCAACAATATACATTTTGGAAAAAAAAGCATCACCAGCGTGCTAATGATTTTCAAAGCAAACAAAAATTTGAAAATTCAGCTATACAATAAAATAGTTCACGTTCTTGAGAAGCTTATTTATCGAAGAAATCAAATATTTTCGTTTGCTTATTCATTTTTTAAACTGTTAACTCCACTAACAAGGTTTGCATAGTCTAATGCACGAAAATGATCATCATTTGTGGATGAAAGGCTTGAAAAGAATGCCCGTAGGGACTGAACTGATCTGATTGAAGAGCTTCCTGGGATATCAATCTTGGATATCTGTATCATCATCATCACCATTCTCTTCACCATCATTTTCCATTTCGTCTGTGATTTCAGACAGAATATTCAGTAACTCCTGAAAAACCCATGAAATCATCATTTGCTGTTGAATATTCCTCCAAGTTAATTTCAGACATTATGCCACTTTTTTCTTCAAGATTTTTGAAGGCTCAAAACACATTCTTCAGCATCCGAAACATCGCCATTTTTGGAATTTTTTTTCAGCATCAGTTTGCTTATCCTCAATGGAACAAAGGTCCGCTTTTTTCCGTAACCTCACACCAACTCCCAGCAATACTGTCACACGCTTCCTTCACATTTCAAGCTTTAAAAGGCTCTTCTTTATTTTAAACGTTTATGAGTATCGAATCCACGGCAGTGTCAATGTTTTCATTTGTCGCAACTTTCAGGTCGTTTTCTCTGAGGGTTGATTTCATTGGAATTCACAGCCTCTTCAATTTGTTTCCTCTTCTTCGGGAAAGTTGCAATCATAGATTCCGAAAGTCCATATTTCTTGACCCCCTCAACTTGCTTCATTCTATCATCAATTTTTTTTTTAATTATGTTCATTTATCCTGAAAGAATAGTTGCCTTCTAGTTGCCATCTTAGTTGAGAATTCAGACGTGAATGAAAGAATATCAAATTTTTCGATTGGAACTCAGAATTGTTTGAAATTTAGAAATTGAACAGAGCTTCCATGAAATCTTCGAATCACACACGCCAAAAGCAGCAAAGCATTTGATTTGTTGCTTTGTTCTGTGGTAGTCATGAGTCATTACCAGAAAAACACCTGTTGCCTTCATGTAGACTAAGTTATTGTATCCATTTCCGAGAAAGGAAAAGCTCTGAGTGGTATGATCTTTCACTTACGGGTATTTGTAAACAGAAATATTGTTACAGAGGAAGAAAATGGTGTTGAGATTTTAAAAAAAACAAAAAAACATTGTTGTACAGAGGTTTATTGCTGTACAGAATATCGTTATATTGAGGGGAGATTAGCATTTGTTTTATGCAAATTCACCGGGACCACAAAATGTTATTGTTGTAGAGGGATTTATCGTTGTATCGGGTATCGTTGCAGCGAGAGTTTACTGTAACATCCCTTTTTGAAGAAACACTCCAGCTATTTGGGACGGGCCGCGGTTGGATGACGAGGACAACGCTTGGGACGGCACCTCACTCTCTTATCTTCTACGCCACTGGGACGTTTGACCCTCGACGTCAGATTTAGCACTCACCAGGCCTACAAGCTTGGCGGATCTTTCGAACCTGCAATCTTCCAGTCCCGAAGCCGCAACCCCACCAACCATCAGGCTACAGCGACTCCAAAACTGAGATTTTCCCCTCTGAAATGGCATTCCATGAATCAGGTGGCTATTACTTTAAAACGCATAATAACTTCAAAAAATTAAGGCGCGATAATGTGGCTTATAAATTTAAATATTTTATCATTTATGTCATTTTGTATCACAGTGACAAGGAATGCTATAGCATTCACGTCGACGTACGATTTAAGATGAACCTGAAGGCTAGTTCAAATATGAAACTGGATCATCTACTTAACCATGTTTTAAATATTCTATAAAGTCAGTTTGTCTCTTAGACAAAAGAGCTAAATGCCATAATTTTTATGTCCTGAGGAACATACGAACTACAATCATCCATTGCCAATTTGTTCCCCTTGAAAGCATTACCACCGGGAATCACTGACCCCTCTATGTTTCATTTTTTTTTTGTCCCCCGAAAGACAACGCTAAACCCCCTTCGCCGACTTTTCTGAGGGATGAAAAATAAGTGCTCTGGGAGGGAATGAAGCGGAGGGAAACCGCCTTCGTTAAGTGGCAGAAACATCAGTTTTCCCTTTCTGTTAAATTAAGCAGAGTACATTACAATCAGTGGCCGTGCAAATAGACGATTTCTGACCCCGCTCCCACTGGAGTGAAGCAAACTTTTCCCACACCGAATCGAATGGTGATAAGAGAGAATTCGGGGTCAGATAAAAGGGGGGGACTGTCATTTTGTTCCAGAAAATCTGTGACTTCCAAACATTATTATCGTAGCTTGGACAAGTTTCTTTCGTCGTTGTTTAAGAAGGATAATTTTTTCATAGATTTATTTATCACATTTCTTTGAGCTATCGTTGAGGTAAGTTATTTATATCGGGTTCGAACACCCTTTTGTTTTTTACTTTGAAATAATTTTTACTTTTAAACATGCTTTCTTGTTTCCTTTGTTATTGTATTTAGAGACTTTCTTTAAATGTTCCTATGGATATTTCTTTTAAAATTCAGTTGTAGTGCTCAAGAGTTTCTTTCAATTGCTGCCTTACCAGATTGATGGCAGTAGTGTTTGAATTTTTAGCTGAGAATATATTAAATAAAGAATTAGAGAAAAAAATTACTGTTTACTTTGCTTGATTCTTTGTAAATTTGTTTCTAAATGTTTGTTTAATTTTATTTTTTCCCCTGTTCTTTCTTTTTTTCATTTTTTCAGTACTTAGTTAAAAAGATTTAATTTCTTTTAATTATTTTGATATCTGAAAAATCATTGTGGGAACATGATACGCATTTTTTATTAAAATTTAATTGGTTACTTACATTTTTTTGTTTCATAGAGATTTGGTTAAATTTTGTGATTCTAAAAATTGAAATGCACTGAATGAATTCAATAAAACTCAATTACCAAGCCAGTCATCTACATTTTTACACTTCACTTTTCTAGGTTCGAATCGTTATTTTAGTAAATTTAAAAAATTAACAATTTTTAACTGAAAGAAAATAAAAGGCAATTGGTTGAGTAAAATGCAAAATCGTTAAGTTCCAGCTGCTGCTCTATGAAAAGAAGAGGGGGGGGGGGAAACAGAACAAAATAGATAAATAAACGTATATTGATTAACTCAACTAATTTGTTTTATTCTATTATTTGAGCCCCTTACTAATTTTAGAACTTACGAATTGCGACAAATCCCTTTGTTACAAAAATAAATTCAAAATTTCCAAATGAAATTAGAGTTTGGATATTAAACTTCTTCTTGGAACGAACTTGAGTCTTACAGTGTTATTGTCAAGGATCCCAGGACGACGAAAGCATAAAAACCGATGAGCGAGATCCATATTAATGATCAGAAAGAGTAGCTGCTTTCCTGGCAATAAAAGAACCCACACCGACTGTCCCACCGGGGAATTCCCCTCTCACTTCCAAAGCACTTTCGCCGATGATCTGTCTAATAAACCAACAATGCACGCCATTATCTTGCACCCTGCTTCCCAGCCCGAACCTTCAATACGCCATGATAAGTGACTGTTTAATTTCATTTGCTGCACTCCTGCAGGGGGTGAGGTTTGTTCCTTGTTGTGTCTAATCCGATCTGCCGATGCTTTTTGACAGTATGGTATCGGCTTAAAATCGTTTGGGGACCTGCAGGACCCGTCACTTCGGGGTGTTCCGTGGGGAGTTCACGCCATCCCTTCTCCTTTTTGAGACCCGCGAAAAGCGCGTGTCAACGCCGGTAATGGTTTGCGGCCGGATAATTCAGTTAAATGCATCCGGTGACAAAATGTTAAGCAAGGGAAAGGGCTGTTTTATCGGGGAAAAATCCGGGATGTTTTACAGGCAATTATCGGAAGTGCTGCTGCTCTTGCTGTTGAAGTGTTTGACGAATTGAAGTCCGACCTCTCAATATTTAATGCGGCAAATCCATATATTTAATATTTTTGTTAGTGTTATTAGAATGGGTAATAAGATTCGTAGCAATCTCATGTTACGGTAACGCCAAACCTGTTAATTAAAATATTCGTTTCACTGCAGAAATCTATTGTTTACCAATTCTAGTAGAAAAATTCCAAGATTTTATTTTAAAACTAAGTACAAAGGTATCTCGGAAATTATTTGAGATCCTTGGTAAATAAAAAAAAGTTAGTGAAAAAGAAAGGGGGAAAAAGATAATTTGCTGGAAGAATATGGAAGAGTTTCGTATCCCGCAAATTTAAGGGGAAGCGCCTTAAAAAAGATTAAGAAGAAGTAAACGTAGATAATTAATGACAAAAACAAGGTCTATAAATCAAAATAAAGCAAATGTTGGTTATATGTTGCTTTTATAATTGTTAAATAATTAAAAGATTTTTTATAATATAGAAGACACATTTATGCAATATGTACCTAGAGCAAGAGCTCGCGAAGGAAAAATCTTTTTCCTGCAAAAAAGTTTACAACTCTGACACCAGTACTGTTACAGATACAAAAAAGATAGAAATAATAGCAAATGCTAGTAATGAATTTAATAAGAAAAAATCTTAAACAACAGAAAACGATGTTTAACAGCACAAAAAAAAGACACGTTTAAACAATCCACCGACTGAATTTAAGAAATTTTACTTTAAGATGAACAAAGAAAATGTTTCAGCTACGCTATTTTCCAATTCTTCCACATTTTAACGCAAAACAAACTTCTTGCATGCAAATTAGTAAAAACAAACGGAAGAAGTACTTGTTTTGGCAGTGAGAAACTCTTTTAATTATTTTATTCCAGTAAAAAAATGTTTTTGTGCAACAAATTATCCTGCACTGCGATAAAAATAAGAATCTTCTAAAGCAATGCTAAAACTCAAAAGAGAAAAAGAAAGAAAAAAACCCTTTATAATGGACACTTTTGCAACAGCCGTAATGCAAATGGTTAAAAAACAAAGAACAACAAACCCCAAAAAACAAACAGATTGACCATATTCCATTTAAAAAGTACAAGCAGGTCTGTAGTCCCGCGTTAATCTAGGCGTAAACCACTCTTAACCCCATTAAACAAACAAATAACAACATTTATTTCAACTCCAAGTTCCTTAACAGCGAATGAAAAAAATAGAAAAGAAACAGCAAAACAGGAAACAAATTGTTTCGCGAGCTTTACGTTTCAACACAGAAGTTTCTATTTTCATTTATACTTCTAATAAGCTCTCAACCGAATTGAAATGAATAAAAAGAGAAAACACATTTGAATACTAATTAAACAGCGTGAAAAAAGGCTCATCCAATTACAAAAATTTAACTGGCGTGCTCTTTCTTAATAGTGCAAAAACGGGTGAGGGAAAAAATTAAGAAACGCAAGTAAACATCTCTTCTCTTTGCATTAACGGTTTCTCCCCCTTTTCTTGATGGAGTTGAGTTGGGGAGTATTGAGTGAACTTGTGAGTCTTACAGAAATTAGATAATGTTCCCCTGACGTGCGGAGATGTAACGCAATATCACATTCTTCATTGTGGGAAGTTTTCGTGACTGCGTATTGCACACGCGTTCTCATCTTAAAAAGCAAAGAGTATCTGAGGGATAGAGAAGGAAAAAAAAAAGGGGGGGGGGCAGAACTTGAAAAAATACTGTAGGAAGACTAGCGCCCTCTTACTTTCGAGAGAGTGATTAATTTTCGGTATATTTCCCATTGCGTGAGCTTGGAAAGGAACGGAGAAACCTCCAAAAGCAATGCTAGATTTTTGTATTTTCCGTTATAAGCAAAAGTGAAGTAATTTTAAGAGGTTTGTGTGGAGTGAATTTAGTTTTGTGAATTTTATTTCTCGGTCAGAGTAAAAATTTCGATTTGCTAAAATGTGTTTCGAACTCACACCGTAGGTTATCACATGCCAAGTATCCAAACGAATATCTAACAAGAAATTTCATCCTGTAAAACCGAAACTTGGACACATACTTACGAAGACGGTAGTTGAGAAGCTTAAAAATAAAAGTCGAATGCAAAAATTTGAAAATTTTAATATTATGCAACGACCGCATTGCATTTTTCCATTTGTTTTTTGGCTAAAGAAAAATTTCAGAAACTAAATGGCATGATTTGTCTAATTGAATTTTTTGAAAACTCAAAAAACATATAAAAAAAGTAAATACCTTCATAATATAGAAATATAGATAGAATTTTCAAAATAAAGGATGATTTACATTTTCCTAATTTGTGAAAACACGGACATCGTTAGAATGCTAAAAAAAATTTAAAATCGTAATTTTTATAGCAAATATTTCTAGTTGCAAGTTTTTGTTTTCATATGACAAATATTGAGCAATTTATATATTTTAGGCATATATTTCATACAAAGATTTTCATTTCTTTATAAAGGAATAAAAAACAATTTTGCACTCATTCGTTTAAAAAAATAGTAAAAATAAAGTAAAAAAATAGTAAATCTCAGAAGGAAACAATCTGTATGTGAATAGAGAGCGAACCTTTCTTGGAACTGGAACCTTACGAAATCATTAGGCCAGGAATGGTACACTCTAAAATGATTATATCCAACCAAGTCACTTTTTATGATGAAAAGCACCTATATTGATAAAAATAGAAAATTCTGCAGAAGTAAACCATTTGTGAGCTATGATCCAAAGGGGAAGATCCAATTGATGCATGCGCCGCAATAACTGTCCGGTCATCGGTCAGCGCGGCTCTCATTACCTGGACGGGCACGAAGGGGGATGGGGATAAAAAGGAAATGCACATCGAAGCGGCCGTCTTATTTACTGAAAGGTAAGTTGTTTCTTTCAATGGGCGAATTTTTTCCCCGAAACAGTCGCTGAAGTGAGCTCCGGATGAGATTGGACGCGAACACTCCCGGTAATCCTATTAGCCGTCTCGTTCACTTAACACTGGGCCAAACATTTGTTCGCTTACTTCGACGGACACGCCGAGCAAATTACTTGCTCGGGGGATCTTCTCCACATTGATCCCAACTTTAGGGAAGAAATAAGATAGAATCCCTCTTCTGCAGAGATAAAAACTGCAGGTGAGAGCAAAGAGTTAGTGTTAATTAATATGAAAGAAATTAGGGGCTTAAAATTTAATCCAAAGTTCAGCCTATGCCAGCAATACGCATTTTGCAAACAAATTTTCTACTTTAAATCATTCTTCTCTTCTGATTAATTCTGTTGAGTTTTACACCCCTTCTCCGAGAATGAATGTTGATATTATAAATAATTAGAATTGATACTTGACGCGTATTTAGGTATTTCTAGAAGTGACTATTTATTTTCGTATTTAAAGAATGCCTTTTTTTATTTTTGGTATCTATAATTTATTTATATTTTTTTTTCTATGTTCTTATGCTTCATTTTCCCCTTCCCTACTATTTCGTATTATCTGAAAGAGACTCGCTGTCCTATACTTATGAAACTGAGGATTAACAAATCTTTTTTTTCTTTTTGTTATAGTTATACCTAACATTTAACAAATATCAGTAGATATTAAATGCACAAAAATTCCTATCCTCACCAATATATCAAGACGTACAACAGATTATAATTTAGGGAAGCCAAAAGAATATTCTTCTTCAAGATTAAATAGAAAGCAAACTGAAAGCGAACGTAGGTGTTTAATTCTCCGTAAACAAACAGTACTGGTTTCATGTTTTTTTTTTTCTATGCCATCGTTTCTAGTGATATTTGACTATTTTTTCTCAACTTTTACAGTTCAACCTTTGATTCAGGGCTATATTTTACTGAAAAGCTAGTTAGCTTTGGCTTATAGTTCGTTGGGATTTTATAAAACTTCATAAGTGAGTGAAATAATTAATGTCTTTAACTGTTTACAACCGTTTTCATTTCTTTTAAATTTTAACTGCCTTATATAAACAACTTTTGTTCTCTCTAATTTTTGAACCGTATTATTTCACAAACAACTAAAAATACGGATTCTTTTTTTAAAAAACAGGACATGAGAATTAATACAATTAATTGCATGAGATTGCAAACATGAGAATTGATACAATTAATTGCATGAGATTGCAAACATGAGAATTGATACAATTAATTGCAGAAAATTTCTTTGATGATTACTTCTTATTATTAGAAATGTAAGCAATACAGATTTTTGATTATTAATGAAGTGTGAGAAATAAATAAATAGACTTAATCTTAAATGTCTGAAATATTATAGCTGCTTACAGCGTACAGCAATTTCCAAGAAATTTCACCATCAAAAAATGTGCCCATCCCTATCATGTTTCGGAACAATTCCTGAGGCACTAATATATCCACCAGCTTTTTTAATGATTTTTCACCATCAGCGATCAACTTTTGAACAGAACATTCATGAGAAAAAAAATCTGAGCTACTCTGAAAAATGCTTTATATAGAAAAAATCTAGGCGGGACAAGAACCTTATTTATATGCTAATAGAGAAAGAGCTACTAGATTTTAACAAAAACTTTGTAATAGAGTCTATCTTTCAAGAGCTCCGCGCGTTCATGCCACCCACCACGAATCTCTCCGTGGAGGTTTATTAGTTGATTTCAGCTCTATTTTCTTTCAGGGTGTTGGCATCTAAAAGCTGTAAATTGAACACTTTTGACATTAGCAACGGTCGTCTGGGTTGGCACGATGAAGTGTAGACTAAAATGCGTGTCAAATGGGGATGAAATTGAAAGTCATTATTTGCTCTGTTGATTAGTTTTACTATTTTTCCATCATGGGGTAGTAGTGCGTAGTTACAGTGACTTTAAACAAATTTCTCTGTTTTTAAACTTATTTTTATTTGATGCTAGAAATTGAAAAATTAAAATGGTTTGCAGTCTTTTTCAATTACATCTTTCGGTAAATACCTTGGAGTAAAAGTTATTTCGGTTTCTAAAAGGAAAGGAAAATATTTTTCGGAAAATTGCAAGAGGTCAGCGTTGTTATAAGTTGCTATATAAGCATGTAATTATATTAGAAATTTATACGTCATAAGAAATCCAGATAAAATTTTTTATTTACTACTGTTGGGTCAATATGCTTAAATAAAAATGAGGAGGAATGATCTACTTTCGACTTCTCGCATACTTCCAGATAAAAATATCGCCTTATGCGTGGTCAGAAATGACTTTCACTATGTGTCATGCAAATAAGCGTCCTCAACTTATATCAATAAATGTCCTCTAAACGTAAAAAAAAAATATTCAGAATTACCTTTTTCACAGATAATTTGTCAGAATTTTGTGTATTGCATTGATAACACTGAAAGGTACTATACGAAGAATCTTTTTTCCAACTTTTACAGCATGCCCACATTGAACCATATGGATAAAAAATTCAGCATGTTTGAAGAAATCGTTATATAAATTCATACTAATACCGCTACACTGGAATCGGGTCTATGATGTGCAGACACAAATCTATAATATAATTTAATATTACATCATCTTATTTCACCCGTCAACATATCCTATTTCCAACCAATTTTTTAATATAATTTATAAGACAAAGAGCTTCACAGATCTTTCGGACTTTTTAATGGCATGAACAACAGAGCTCGATCAATAACGCAGAAAACTACAGAAAACACCGAATATAAATCAATTCAAAATTATTGGGCTAATTTTATAAAAATAAGAACGTTTATTTTACAAGTGAGAAAAATCTGTGAGATCTGTTAATAAAACTTTTTAGTTCAAATTTTTATGATTTACATTGCAGGTCCATCAACAAATCTCAATTTTCCCTTCCTCAATTTTTTTCTCTTCTAGAAAATATCTAATTTATCAACACTCATTGTAAATATTTCCAAAATATTAACTTTATCTTTGCTCAAAGTCGTTCTAATGATTTCTCAGCACTTTCTAAAAAAACTTGGAAAATAATGTTATGTGAGAAACATCACAAGGTGCCGAGATCAATCATAAAACTAAAGCCAAATCAGTAAAGTCAGATCATCTTTCAAAGTAGAAGGTACTTTCCTTAAACGGACACTTCGCGGAAAAGCAAACTGTAAAAAAAGCAATAAAAAAGCTTCGCGAATTCTTTGCAATCTACACTTAGGTTAAGAATACAAAAAATGTTTTCACGTGTGTTCTCAAAGCTGCGCAGATTTCAAAACAACTTTATAGTTTCACAAACAAAGTAATAAATAGCTGTTATGTAAGCATTTCCAGAGGACGTCCTCTGGATTTATATATTTAGAAATGAAAGTGAAAATATTTTAAGTATTGCAAATCATAACCAAATAAAATTGCTTATCTTGTTCGTAACTTTTTTATTCTGATGAAAGGAAAATGTTTTGCTATGCATAATTGTTCTTTAACGTGAACATGAAAGTATATAGACTTTTTTCTTTGTTGAAATATTTGGTAAAATTTTCCTTTCATTCACGATCACTCTTTACAAAAAATTGCCATTTATATAGATATATATTTTCTCCATTATAACATTTTCCCACTCTAAGGATGGAATTATCCGTCTGAGTCTTTAAAAGTAAGAAATATGTATTTGTTCACTTATCATAAAGATTTTTTGGTTAATTTTTTTCTTAAAAAGATTATCTAATCAGTCATTCTTTTAATAATTAATATAATTTCGCATACCTTAAATAATTAATGTTTATTTCAATAAATCTATTCTCATAACCACCATCATATGAATCAATTAATTCAAATTGGTGTATACTTACAATTGTGTGTTTACACCTTAATCTCTTTATAAGGAAGGCATCTTATCTTAAATAACTTACTTAAATTTAGATCGAATCATTAGCAATGGTTTACAAAATTCACCTTTCGCCTAGAACTTTTATAGCTTTTTTTTACTTAATTAATAAAATTGCTTCAATATTGGAAACAAAATCAAATTTTAAATTCTGTGGAATATTTCACAGTCGAGGAAAGAGAACTAAAAATCTTACCAATTTTGTGGCATTTTTCAAATTAGGAATTTTTAAAATAGTATATTTTTAGAAATATGAAATCGTTATAAAGCATGTCGTATCGTGAAAAAAAAAAGCTTTTTGTCGGTATCCTCCCCCAAACGTTTCCCTGCCCTTCAAGCCGAAGATCTTATTGCATCTATCTTTTAATCCAGCTCTGTGTTGAGCATGAACAAAGTCAGAATATATCAGCTACTGGAACGCGAAATAAATAGCATCCACCTCTTCGATGGCAAAAATCGCAATCTGTCTTCTGCTCTCGCTCTTCTTTTTCATCATCATGCTTCCGAGTCTCGCTCCTCGATGGAGAAAAGTAAGTAAGAAGCTTCCGAGAAGAGTGAGTGGTGAGAAGACAGATAACTTTTGGCTAATATCCCGAGTGATTAGCGCGTTCGGTATTGACAAGAGGTGGGATGAGGCTAAGTGCATTAGCCCAACTCCCGCGGACGAAGAGGGGGTCAATCTATTCCGTTTACGTGAGGTAAAAAGAGCAACAGAGAGAAGTTGTTTGTGGTTTTAATCTTGCTCCCGAGACACTAGTGGGATGCCTTGTTTCCGAAATGGGATGTTATTTCCCCCTTTCTGCCGTATAAAGGAGAAGCCTGCGAGTAAGAGAGGAGAACTGCAACTTTTCTCTTCGTAATAAGAATATCGGCAGAGAAGCCTGGGTTGGGTGTCTGTACATGTATCCAATGTCTGGGACTCGCCATCTTGTTTCTTTAAGTGCAGTTTGAGATTAAGCCTTATATAGACATCTTAAGAAATACATAATAGCATGTGTGCTAAATTGTTTTATAATCGAATACATCCTGTTTTATTGCCGGATGTCTGATGCCATGATGGTCGAAATGAAAGCAAGAAAATTTCATAATTTTAAGCGTCAGTTGTTTTTCCAGGGTATTTTTAGTCCTTTTAAAAATGCGTTTTCTTTCTTTTCTAATAAAATGATATGATTCTTTATCATTTTGACGATTAAATAGTAACAAACAGTTAGTGAAAAATCTCTGTTAAAATTCAGATTATTTACATTGAGTTTAAAATTTAAAATAGTTCTCTCCCTTTTTAAGTCAGTTGATAAACGTTTAAAGAGAAATAAAAATAATTAATCTCATTTCAAGGTTAAGAATTACATTTAGAGTTAGATAATTATTGAAAAAGATTCCTTGGTGTTTCTATGCTTTAATTTTTTTTTTTTTACAAAGAATGATATCTTAAAATCCAACCCTTTTTTCCCACCAAAATCCAATTCTGGTTTTTGATTATTGCAAAACTCTCTCTTTGCATGCTTCGTACCCGAAAAAGCAAAAACGAAGTTTAAATAAAATGTACAAATAAAAATAAAATAGTATAAGAATCATCGGTTTCTACAAATTAGGGAACTTATAACATCACTAAAAGATGATTTTGTTTTTACTGCATTAATAACCGAGGTTTTGCGTTTTAAGTCCGCATGAATGTTATTTTATTTCTTCAATGCAAGCGAATGGGATTCTGTTTGCTGCAATGCATTCTATATTTGCTTGACACGCTAATCTTTTCCGTGCAGAGTTTTATCTTCATCCGACATGCCAAACTATTTACTATCAAACATAATAGTGGGGAAATAACGCCGTAAAGAAAAAGTAAGAATACACATTAAAATGCTTGTTTAATTTTCCAAAACACTGGCAACATCGATGTTTTTAAACAATTCAGAATCTGAGACAGATAATGTATATACAAAAATTGTGATTAATTCCTAATAAGAATGTTAACAGTCTGTTAATATGTCTAAATTTGTTACAAATACTCAAGTACAAATTTTTACACTGAGTTGTTGTTTCATTTATGAAGCCATTAAAGGAATATAATTGAGTGTATTTATAACTTAGCACAAACAACCTCATGAATAAAACTCAGTAATCAAAGAAATATTTTCTCTCAACACATATTTCCCTTTTATGGTTCCAGTTCATGAACAGGAAGGATTGCGTTTGTTCATTTGAAGAAAATTCAAGGATTATAACGTCTTATTTCCTTAAAGGTGTGATCAAAGCTATCAACAGATGTTTCTACAACAGGAAATTTCTACAAATTACGATTAAGACATATACAAAAGAGGTCCCCGGCTCATGACTTTTTTTACTTATTATAGCCACATATGTTTCTGAATTATTTTATCAACAAATACATACTTCCTTCTCAAACTGAGAAAAACATTGCCTTGATTCAAAGCTGAACAAAGACTTCTAATTAATCAAAGCAGATCGAAAGCAAATACACAGCATCCAAAACTATCAAAAGCAGCACGCAATAAACATGACAATAAATGTATGACGAGTAAAAAGAGTACGCATGCATTAGGAATGTACATTGAAATGCTTGTTTCACATTTGTATTCACCAAGTATTTTTTTCTCCTAAATCAGTTATAACGTTATTAGAGAAAGCCTTACTCTTTGAAAGTGATAAACGATGCACTGCGAAAATGGAAAGAAATTAAGTATATTTTGCGGTATTGAACTTTTGTCAGTCTTGGTGAAAAGCATTTACACAAAAGTTATAAAAAGCGAGAATGATTAGTTTTGGTGATATGAAGCACAATTCTGGATTGTAAAAAACTTTCATTGACTTTATGCATTAAAACTGAATTATGAAGAGCAAAGGAATAAAAATGGCAACAAATTTTAAATGCTCGGACTGCAAAAATATAGACGACCCGGAAATATTCAAATTCTTTGTAGCTTTCTTTACATTAAAATCTGAAACCTCGGCAAATGTAGATTATTTTTGAGAAACTAAAATTAAATGTTACATAGTCTACGTTTGAAATTTACGAATAATAATTCAAATTGCTCTTAAAATCGTGGATATTTCAGTGGAGGCTTCTCCATACGATTTGCATTGTACTTCATTCAGATACCGTGAGAGACATAAATCCATGGGGTTTTTTTTATTGTTTACCGAATGATTTTGCTAGTTTTAAATATAATTTAGCAAATTGAATCGAAGTGTTATTAAATTCTTTTAGCATTTAATTATTTTATGAAAGTCACCTCTTTCTAAAAAGGCAGCAGTTCATATTTAGACAACATAGAGAAGCGTACAAAAATAATTTTCAAATGACACAGAACAAGGCCATATTTTAATGAAAAAAATCCAAAGCAGATTTTAAAGTTTTTAGTAATAATATGCTTAAAATTTAAGTGATTTACCATAAAACAATGCATCAATATGCAGGCATAGAAACAAAATAACAGAAATAAAGAACTTTGCAGCTAAATAAATAGTACATGAGATCAATTTCTGTAGGAAAGTTATTTTTGATAAAATTCAATGCGCCGCAGTTTTAATACATCCCCTTTCGTAGAAAGGTGGTTTTCCCGGAGCGTTCGCTTAGTAATAAATTTTGAATCGACCGTAGATGGAAAAACTTGAATTCGTGTCAACGTTAGCAACTCGCTAGAAATTTTGTGAGCGAGAGAGAAATTGTCTATCTTTTCGATTTCATTTCTGAAATAAGGAAAAATAACAGCGTGTTACTTTTTCTCCTTCTGCAGCTGCCTGCTTTCCAATTTTCTTCACAAGCTATAGCCATAAGTTGCGAGAAGATTTCAAATCAAATATTGACTCAGCTGTTTGCGAACATGATGGAAAGTCTACAAACTGAATGTACTATGTATATTTGGAAAAAAATATATAGCAATCTTTTTTTTCGCTCCAGAAAGTGTTCGAAATGGTATGACAGTAAAGTATGTGTTATTTCTTGTGGTTGTAAATGATTGCTATCTCAAATGGATTTCTGCTATATGATTAAGAACGTTTTTTCCTTCTCCTGAATAATCTTTAAATGAAGGATAAAGTATAATTCCAAAAGATGTAATAAAAAGCCATAAATATTTGTTTCTGTAAGAATTTAAAAACATCGCCTGCACGGAATAATGAAAGAAAAGAATTCAACCTCAGCCAATATTCTGTTTAACTGATATTTAATTTTTTCATGCATTTTACGGCATAAAATATCTTATGAATAGAAGCTTGTAAATATTTTCAAAGAAAGTTAAATAAAATAGTCATACCAGACTATTTTATTTAACTTTCTCTGTAAAATAAGTATAGTTCTTACTTAGAAGTTAGGTCAAATAAATAATTAAATTTTAAAAAAATCTGATTTAAGATAACATTATATTTAAAGATCACTTTTCTAAAAGTTTGTACAGCTTCCATACAGAATTTCCAACATTTTCTTCTGACAAGTTCCTCTTATTTTTCATGATAATTTTTTAGATCAAGATTTCTATCTTTAATTGCTATACAATAATTGATTGTGCTCAGAAAACAAAAATACAAGGACAAAGAGAAGGTAGTATAATAATGAATATTTTGACATCTTTAGGGTATGTGATGAAGATCTTTTGCTTGTATTTTTCTTTTTTTTCAATTTGCAATTTATTTTTTTAAAAATCCAATTGCGTTCATTTAATGCTACCTATGGAAGTATATGCTATTTAAATGTTTCCTTTTCCTGCATTTAAAACATGAAATGAAGCTTCATAATATATAATAAAAATTAGAATAAGGTACATTCAATTAAAGAATTCTTAGAAAGATCAAATATCTTGATGAATCCTAGGTCATCCATTATCTTACTAAAATAGGAGGTAAAATTAGATAAATTAATTTATCTTTCTCTCACTGGGAACAAAAAATTTCATCACTAATCATTTAAGAGCCCGAATATAGTTTTTTCATGGACAAGAGTAACTCGCTTTTATCTTACATTCCGAATGAATAATAGATTTTTTTTTTCTTTTTTTTTTTTCTTCTTTCTACATCTATCCAAGCTTCGTTTCCATGCCCCTTCTTGTTTAATTACCAATTAATCATGATCTCCCTCAGCTTGCCAGCTATGAAACTGTCATTTTAACACTTATTTCTCTCTGTATCACACATCGAAATCAGCAGTGCTTCAGCCTTGAGTGGCAACCAGAAGAAGGTGTGATCACGCCACTCGGAGCATTCGATCTAACCAACCAGCTTGTGGTAGTACCGGGGGACATGTATGAACCCTAAAAGAATCTTCGCGTGCTGCACGCATGCCTATTGTTAAGGAGAAAACTCTTGAAAACACACACAGGAGCTAACTGGAGATCCTGAAGAATTCAGTGAGGTCGACTTTCTTGCGTGACTTACTTGGAAGGAAACGTACACCTTTTGTCTTCCCATGTTAAGAAAGTATGGATCCTAAGTCTTCCCACTTCCAGCTTTATGTCGTTAGCATAAACCTATGCTAATTGTATTCAGATGTATGAATTATAATAATAAGAATTCCCTGCATAAATAGCTCGATGGAATAATCGATACATGTCTCTCCATAGGAACACACTACTTGTTTTTACTAAGATAGAAGGTACTTACTGTAGCTAAGATACTACTTAGTAAAGGTGAAAAATCTGTATTAGAAATAACAATTTTCAATGAAGTAACTTTCCAAATAACCGCAGACCTTTTACACTGAGAAAACAAGACAGAGGCCAAAATCTTCTCAAGGTTTCACTTTTAAGGATTTCGCAAAATTCCCTGGATCCTGTTTATTACCTTTCGACATAAAATGAAATTTGAACTTCATCAACAGCTTTTCTACAATAACTGTAATTCTCCGAAATTAAAATAATAGCAGAAATTTTACTCAGAGAGGGCACATTAATTCAGTAAATCCAATCGAGTGTTTATAGAGATTGATCGTTTCCAAACGCATCATAAAATGTTTTATGCTACATATAAATATATTTGGAAAGTTAATGTTATAAAATGTCATAAGATGCAACTTAAAATGGTTTTTAACGATGCAAATTCCAGAAAAGTTATTTAAGAAAAATTTTGTATATCGAGAAAGCAAAGATATTAATTTTCTTTTTCTCTCTCTCTCTTGAAAAATATTTGTTTCTTATACTGATATATAAAACGAAAGTAATGAGTGCAGATGAAACTTGTGAAAATTTTGCTATAACCTCTGCAGTTCTGAACTTAGATATGATGGCTGATTGACTGTTGTATCTTTTATGATTATAGGAATAAAAAAAAACCTCAGCAAGTTATTAGTATTAATATCAACCATATTCATCAACCTTAAATCTGGAATCTATTTTATACAAATGTAGAATCCGAAGCCGAAAATAAACATCGCTTGTATTCTTTCTTTTCAGGCGTATGTTTCCGACGGTCAGGGCGTCCTTTTCTGGTGCAGACCCCCACGCCAAATACGGAGTTCTGATGGACATTGTTCCAGTAGATAACAAGCGATATCGATATGCCTACCATCGATCATCGTGGCTGGTGGCTGGAAAAGCGGATCCTCCGTCACCCTCCAGATTGTACATGCATCCGGACTCTCCGTTCACCGGTGATCAGCTCAAAAAACAGGTGGTGTCTTTCGAAAAAGTGAAGCTTACGAACAACGAAATGGACAAGCAGGGGCATGTAAGTATCTGCATTTTGATTTTGAAATATGATACAAAAGAAATTAGAAATTTGTGGAACTGACTTTGGTAACCAATAAAATGAACCAATTGTTAGCATTGTATGGTATGTATAATAAACAGAAAAAGTATTGGAAATTCACCTTCAGTTTGCATGCGAAAAATATGTATGTAAGCAGCTTTACTAACCTTATCCTCGGATGACTAAACACAAAACCAACAATGCATTTAAAGGGCAAAAAAAGTATGACTAACTTTTTGCAAAGCATGCCAGCCACCATATTCTCATTAAGCCAAAATTAACTATCAAACTGCCTAGATTTAGAGAATTTCTTCCGATCGTGTATTTCAATTATAAAAACAATCTAATTTAGAATGACATAATCAATAGTTTTAAAAAATCTCAAATATCGAGTCAAATATGTGCTGTTATAAAATTTGCAACTCGTGAGCAAAAGACAGTCATGAATTCTGAAAATGTATTTGAATGATTAAAAATTATAATAGCATGCTTGTAGAAAAATGGTTTATGTTCATCATTTTATTAGGTCTTGATTTAGGATTTACCTTCCTTAAATCTTACATACTCTAATTATGGGTCTCTGTCTCCCTGCCCACCAATGGCGACTCAACCCTTCCTAGTATCTTCTGCTTCGCGGGAGTTGAACGCCTTGGCTTTGACTCTTAGTCAATCGCTGCTAAACTAAAATAATCCCCGTCGGGCAAGCCTATAGCTAAGGTAGATTCCTTTTGTTTGGAGATATAAGAAAAAGCACATTTCGGCTTCTATTTTGATTAGAATTATAGTTTCAAAAATGAAAGCGCGTGGAATAGAATACAAATGATGAGAGCTTTCTAACAAGGAGTAGCATGCCTAGGTTAAAATGCAGTTTAATTTTAGGGAGGGGAGTGAAAATCACTTTTAGTTCATAACTTCTAAGCAATTGTAGCTATCAAAAAACATTAAATACAAAAGTTGCTCGTTATGAAAAGACGATTCGCCCCCTTTTAAAAGAGAGCCCATCTACGAACTCAACCAAGATTTTCACCGTCCTTACAACATATCCCTTGCCGGTTAAAATCTAATAAAAAAATTGGCCTAAATCTAAAAGTTTATTTTCATCTCGTATTTCCCATGAAATATATAATCAAATATCTGATACATATGGCGGCGCAAGAGATGAAAAATAATTTTTATCTAATTCTTTTATTGAAAAAAAAAACTTTTTGTCTAAAATATTCTGATGCAAAAAATTCTTTTATAGTGTGACCGTTTTGCTATTTAAAAATCCGAAAGTTGATTAAAACAAACAATTTTTTTAATGAGAATATCAAATAAAACAAACTAATTTTAATAAGATATTATTGTTCAGAAAATCTATTTTCGTCTCCAATGTTTGTAAATTAAACCATTCAATTGAACCAAACGATTTTTAAAAATTAAAATGAAAACATAGATTAAACCAAACGATTTTTAATAAAATATTTTTATACACAAATTCGTTTTCGTGTGAAATGCTTGTAAATAAAAATGAAAATATTAATTGAATCAAACGATTTTTAAAAATCTTGGAATACTAATTTTCTTTATATGTTATTAATACTTTTTTAAAAAATGGCATAACTTTAATTAAAAATTGTGACGTTTTAGCTTTATTTACTTAAATGAATTAGAATGAGAAAATTTATTTTTAATTAGAATGAGAAAATCTGTTGCACGAAGGATTTTAAACCTTTCTCAGGTTTTGGCTATTTTATATTAAATTTACTAAACAAATCTTGGGTGCCACCATCTATAATTAATTAAAATAAACTATATAATAATTAAAATTAACTATTTATTTAATTAGGTCTTCTTTTTCTAATTAGGGTTTAGGATTAAATCTTCAATGAAACCTTCTTTATGCTTCATAGCCTTTCTCAGCAATAATTTGGATTTATCTTAATATAAATAAAAGTCATTGTAGCTCTATATGTATATATGCTCCACATCTCCTCCTAAACCACTGGATCGATTTCAGTGAAACTTTGCATGCTTATTATTTAAGATTATAGGAAGATCACTGTCTACTTTTCAAAGCCCAAAAGTTAGATAGAATTGTAGTTAGTTGAAAATTAAGCAAGATTTTGACGTTTTTCCGCGATATCTTTCGAAAAAAATATTATCTCAGGAAACTATTGTTACACCATATTCAATTTCAAAATATTAGCTCTCAGTGACTTAAATTTCATTTCAATACAATTTGTTTCTCTCATTTTAATAACTTTTTCAAAATTAACTTTATACACAAATATTGATGATATATATATATATATATATATATATATATATATATATATATATATATATAATTCTAGAAGAACTCTGAAAAAAAATTTTAAAAGTAGATGATTAATAATTTATATCAGGACCAATTATTGCCTTGATTGATTTTCATGCTTTTGATTATTGAAAAATTAATTATTTAATTTAATTTTTTCAAAATTTTTATTAAAACCTCTTATACTTCAGTATTTGCTAACACAATTTGAAGTGCCTATTTAACAAATAATTACTAAATTATAGAGAAAATTAGCTATTGGCTGTTTTTAAAAATCGTCCGGTTCAATTGATATTCTCATTATAATTAAAAAACGCTTCAGATCAGAAAAGGATTTTGTGTATTATAATTTTTATATAGTAGTAGTTTTGCATTAAAATTATTATACATGAAACCATTTTAATCTGGAGAAACGTCGGGTATATCAGCTAGTATACTGCTTAAAAAGTGGAAGCGAATGCGTTTTCAGCAAGATGTCACAGTTTAAAGCATACTGTAATAAAACGTAAAGGAGAAGGAGGCGAGTTGAAAATCACTTTTCAGCTCATAATTGCTAATATATTGCTGCTATCGAAAATCTCGTAACATAAAAACTGTTCATTGAGATAAGATGATAATTCGCGTATTTGGAATTTTCTTTCTATCTTCAATCGTAAGACAATTATGGTAAAAGGATGAGTTAGGGGGAGGGAGGGGAATTGAAAATAATTTTTCAGATCATAACTTCTAAGCAATTGCAGCTGTCAAAAAACTTTCAATACAAAAGTTGTTCGTTATGATAAGATTATAATTCGCCCCATTGAAATTTTCTTTCTATCTTCAATCGTAACGGAGTTATGGGGAAATGATAAGTTGAGGTGGGAATCGAAAATGGCTTTTTAGCTCATAACTTCTAAGCAATTGCAGCTGTCAAAAAACTTTCAGTACAAAAATTGTTCCTTATGATAAGGCAATATAATTCGTCTAATAGGAATTTTCTTTTTATTTTCAAACATAAGGGAATTATGGAGGAACGAAAATTTCAATCCCCCACACACAATTTCCCCCCCCCCCCCTCTTTTTCCTGGATAGCCCATCTATGAACTGGACCGAGACTTTTACAATCTTTACAACATATCCCTCTCCGGTTACAATCCAATCAAAATTACTCAAGTTATCTTATTCCCAAGATAACAAGGGCAATATCTTTAGTCCGGAGATATAAGGGAAAGAACATTTCGCCCTCTATTTTCATAAGGTTTAGAGATGCAAGAATGAAAGAGGGTGTAAGAGACTGCAAATGACGAGAGCTTTCCAACAAGGGATAACATGTATAGGTTGAGAGGTTACTTTAAGTTAGGGGGATCATTTTTCAGTTCTTAACTTCTAAGCAATTGCAGATATCAAAAACTTTAAATACAAAAATTGTTCGTTATGATAAGACGATAATTCGGCTAATTTGAATTTTTTTTTCTATTTTCAATTTTAAAGGAATTATTGGAAAATGAAAATTTCAACCCCCACCATTTCCACCCCCTTTGAGCTGGATAGCCCATCTACGAACTCGGCCGATATTTTCACAATCCTTACAACATGTCCCAGGCTGGTTTAAATGAAATCAAAAATTATTCCAGTTATCGTGTTCACAATATAACATGGGCAAAAGCGTTATATATATAAACTTTTGAACGAAGGGTGGTTTGGGGTTCTAGGGGTCCTGATCGCTGAAGATCTGCAGAAATTTTCCGGAAATCGCGTTGTCATGAGAACCATTGCAATGGGTAGAGTTCCTATAAGGGATCTACCTAAAAGCTTTGTAATAACAAGAAGAAATGAAATTAAAAACTATGACTTTTCGGCACTATTCATAGATCGATCGTATTGCCAAAAGGAAATGTTTTTATAATTAAGAAACGCAATAAAATTATGAAATTCTAGAAATGTCGCATAAATGTTGAATTTATTCTGAAACGAATGATACTAAAGTCATATGTATAGAATTTAAAATAATTTAAGTATGATGCGCTTCATAAAAACGTAAAAACTTTCGGCTTATCGTTCTATTTATGTAGCTTTATGCGTAAGATCGTGAGTTGGAATAGGTCCTTGAGCACATGACAAGTGCATGAGTGAATGACAAAAATTAATTTTGCCTCAAAATCGATAACGTCAATAAAGAAAAATTAAAAATATTTTCATTATGAAGATTAATTTTGATCCGTCACCATGGCGATAACGCAGAATTAAATTGTGTCAGAGACTGAATACAAAAACTAAGTGTTTTTGTAATGTCGTTACGCTGTAAAAGCATAGGAGATAATAATTTGCCAAACGTATGCAGTATTTTGAAATAATAGTAGTCATTTGGCACTAGTTTGATACCGTGACAATGGAAATCTAGACAATTCGATTCCCTGAGCGTAGTAATAGAAACATTTCTTTCCTGTCCAGAGAACATTTATTTTCGATAAAAGATTTCTCGTGTCCCTCAAAATTGCCGGCTGGTCAAACAGACAACAAATTACTTTCAATGGAGTGGAGTTAACATTGCTATTCAATCCAATCATCGCCGTTCGAAATCTTTCTCAACCCGTGTCAACAATGAACACTGCAGAATTGACTATTATTTTCAGGGTTGCAGTACAGCGGCCAAAAATATCTAAGTTAGTAAATCGACTTGAGCCAGAAAACGATTATTATTTCAAGCTTCCATTACAGGAAGAATTTTTAAAAATAAATAAAACTGAATACTATAAGTTTGAAACTGGCAAAATATTTTCAATCGAATCAGTTCATATGCAGGTGACGCATGCCAAGTGCTCCAAGCCAATTTTTGTTTGGTATACATTGCGCATCTTACATTTGATGTTTGTAATATTGCGTCACAATACAGAGTAAGATAGCGTACAGTTATATTTAGGTAGCATGTGCTGTTACATTTCTCATGTAACAGTGACATCATGTGAATTGACGCCATTAATATCCAAAGTGAATAAGAATGTTTTAATAGAATAACTATTTTTCCAACAACAGTTTAGAAGAACATTCTTCATACAGAAAAGCTCTTTTAGCTCTAAATGTGAGATGAATTCAACAAATACATCAAAAACTATTCAAAAATATGAAATAGATTAATTTCAAAGAAATTTCGTAACACAAGTGTTACGAAATTACGAATAACACTTCTAACACTCCTTCCCCTGTAAGAAGTACAATTAAGATTTAAAAAGGATAATAAATAAGAATAGAAATTCACATGTAACAAACTATATGTAGACAAAATTTTATAGCATTTTTGGCGTGTTAAAATGGAAAATTTTGTTATTCTGTTATTTTAATATTTTCAAAAATTTTAAAAGTCCTTAAGGGGAAATTTTTAGTCAAAAAGCATTATAAAAATATTTTATTTTTGGCAATTTTTCTGTTATTTGATATAATCTTTTATTCCAGCTTTCCTTTCAGCAATCTTTCAATGTAGAAATCAATGGGTTCTCCACATAATCAATAATTCCGCTATTTAATGTTTTATTTGCCTATCTTTACTTTTTCAAAAGAATAGAATGCATACTAATCATTACTTGCTTCGTTTTCTTCTTCTTTTTCAAATTTTCTACACCAACAGTGTATAGCACGGTGTTACCATTGTCTTTTTACGACATTACACAAAAAAAAATCCGCATTTACGTGTTTAATACAGTTTTCTAATTTCATCCTTTAAATTTTTGGTAATCCTTCTCAAGCAAATCTCTAAAGTTTGCTTTTACAAATGAATATTATTACTATTTTATTATTATCTTCTTATTTAAGTTCTTTTAATAGCTTTTATTGTTAGATTTGATTATTTAAAATGAAATACATTTCACAGGGGGAAGAAAACCTTATTTGATAAATTATCCAAGATAATCCCTTATCTCCTCAGTTTTTCTATCTTTTAACACACTTTTCCTATTTTTAGCTCGTACAATGGGGTTTATCCAGTTTAATTTTTATGAATTCGAGGTATATATAATACCGCAAATTCACAAAAAGTAGGTAATGTCTGGAGACATCAGACCTTAATTCAAAATTGCGAGGTCTGTCCCATAATAACTCTTGTGTTGCTTCAAAATGGGAGGAGGGGGAGTAATATACACAAAAATAAACTAAATAAAGTTTTCAGAACTTTGCCCTCAGAAAACAAGACATGATTTATAATTTATGTTCAAAAATTAAAATAATAGCCAGAAATTTAGTTTCTAGCTAAATTGTGTTAAATGGGTAAAATATGTTTCCGAAAGATGCAAAACATATTTCAATCAAATGTAGTGAAAGTATCAGTTGTTCCAAATATTTTGTATCATCTTTCTATGCTTTATAATTGACTTTTCTAGCAATTTTAAAGCGTAAGTATGCTACTACAACAAAAGACGAAAATGCTCACTTATTTTTAATTGGATTACATTCTTAATCCAGCTGTTATCCACTTTTTGAAACAATACCACCGCTAGACGCCAATAGCAGTCATACGGCGCCAAAGCTATTGCTTGACTGTCCAAGCAAAACGAGTTATAATCTGCAATACAAAGCGTAATTGGCCACGAAAAAGATAAATTATTGACCAATAAGGACATCATTGGGCTCGGAGACATCTTATTGGTCACGTGACAACGTCAATACCCGAGGCTTGCCGTGACACTTGTATTTAGATTATCCCTTCCTGTTTTTGCATGTGTGTCATTATTGCTGTTGCTACTCCTTTGCTTTTTTGTTGCGATTGGGACGCATAAACAAGCGCCATAAAGCAGATCCTGCTTTAATACAATTAAATGAAAAACACTCATTCACTTGGGGTACACTTAAAACGGATATAAATATTTCAATGGAAAATATCCATTTCATTATTTCCGCATTGGAGAGCAATTTGGTGATTGGTAAGCCAATCGAGCTGCTAATAGCGTCGTACAACACACATGTTGAAAATTATTTACATATAATAGAACTGCATTCTCCTTTCACGAAGATGAAACGGTTGGCAATTAATGCACGTAAAAGAAAAATGTTGAGCAATTTATGTTTCAAAAAATTATTAAGTCAGACCTGTTTGGCCTTCAACGAAATTCTGCGGTGCACATGGAATCAATGTAACCATGGCAAAGAATTTTTTTAGTCCTCTTTAATATGCTTATTAATATACAGTTCATTAAAATACAAATCTCCCCAGTATTATAGTTTTTAAGTGACAAAAGGATTATTACAGTTACATGCGATGCGGCAATGCAGCGCTGTTTTCGAAAGACATGGTTTTAATTATACATTCACCGGATGTGGTCCTTAAATTACTTAAATTGGCGATGATTCATGCAATAAACTTGTGCGTTACAAATTACGCTTTTTAAGAAATCAATTTCGAAAGATAATTACTTTATTTGACCGTCGTACCATTATTCTTACTGTTATTGTATACGTCTCTCAAAAATAAATTTGAATTTAAATCGGAAATCTGATTTTTTTTAAGAGCTCATCAGCAATATCCGATTCAAATAACAGTCTGAAATAATTTTCAAATAGAAGTTTCACTGCTGAATTGCAAAGCAACAAAATCACATTTGGAAAACGCTAATGATGATTTCAACTGGCGGATAAAGAACGAAATAATTAGTTGACACTAAAATCTGACAAAATTACCAGAAATTAGTTACAGTGTCAGTTTAGTTGTTTAGTTATTAGTGTTTTCAATTACAAAAATCCAGTGCTGAAAATCATCTGATTATTACTCGTGAAAAATAATCAGAGTCAATTAGTTTCTATCGACCAGAAAATATACATTAATATATTTTTTTATAATGAATATGCAAAATATATTAAATAAAAAGAGAAAAGATTGCAAAAGTTTTCTAACCTTAAAATAACCGAAGTTAAAAAGTGAAGTCACATACTTTTCTTATTTGATATATATTATAGTTAAATGAGACCGTATCCATCCGTCCTTTCATTAACAAATATTTTTAAAGTTTTCTGTTTTCTGTTTTTTTTTTCTACACATGAAATATTTTACTTCACTGGATTATTGCTGGATTATTTGTTTTTAGATTTGCATAAAAATTGCGGCATCCAACTAAATACAGTTAAGCCCATTCAGAAGCGGGTGAATGTATGGTATCATTTGTGTAGTTAAAACCATTTCTTTAGATTCAGTATTTAATTTTGTTATTCTAAAGCACAATTTCATGGTTATTTGAACAGAATATTTTAATTCTAAAACTGAAATTTTGAGAATTATTTTTAATGAAGTGATAATGGGAGGGAGTTTTGACGGAAAAAGAATTATGGAGTTAGTCTATTCGCTTTCTTGCTAGGTTAACGTCCCGTTTTGAAAATATTCGATGGCTATTTTGGAAACCTCGGATATAGTAATTCTGAACCGTTCTCATATGACAAGGAAATTCTCTGAAACTTCCACACCACACCAATAGAAATAATAAAAAATTACGCTATTTGAGATAATTCAGAAAAGATAACATTTCGTCGACTTCCTTGAGATCGAAATCACACTATCAAGCTACCAACTTGCAAACTCAGAAAATATATGAAAGCAATTTATATATGGCGACATATATCAGTCGTGTACGTCTAGATGTTAAAGACTTTTTTCCAACATCATGAATTCGTTCGAAAAGGCGACTACAGACTGTTTTTTTTTTATGTTCCATGAAGAGAATTGGGAAGTTTTGTAGAAATATGTGAATAAATATCCTACTTTCGTAGAATTTCTTTAACTAAATTAAATAGCAAATAAATAATAATAATAATAATTGAACATTTTATTAAAATTAAAACGTTGCTCGTAATTTAATTTATAACTTCAAAATCAGAAATTGATTTCTTTTTCCTAGTTTAAATGCTCATTTTATTCAAAAGCTGCTTTTAATTTATTTCTACTTTCTGCCGCCAACGGTATTCATTTGAGCGGATAATTTTTAAGTATTGCAAAAACATAAGCATTACTCTGGTTTGTTTTTAGGACAGATATACAGTGGCCGATTTCGAGGTCCGGAGAAAACAACAGTATTCTTTTTGTATGAATCCATGACATTCAGAATTGAAAAATAATCTCCGAAACTGAATTCACTTTTAAAACGTATGTTTGCTTGAAAGCTCATTAACTAGCTAGTTATCCTGATTTTCATTTTGTACAATATCTTAACTCTTTCTATGAGAATTCTATGGCATTTCGCCTTGAATCAATACATCGTGTGAATATTTTAAGCGGTGTATTCAAAATTTATTCAAATATGAGATAAATAATATACTTGATTCAGAATTTCATCTTTGATTAGAAAAGAAATTTATATTCGTTCAATCGTTTATAGCTCACTCTGTAATGGAAAATAATGTTTCCTATTAAAGAGCTGACGAAAGAAAAGAACAGGAAGAAGATGAGATAGAAAATTTATAAATAATCTAACTCATTCTTGTCGCGTTCTTAAATAGTATTACTTTCCATCACGCCGTGTCCATTGTTCATTTCTGTACAAGCCTGCTTTCAACAGACCGGAGAACCGACCGTAAAAAACGATCGCCAGTTCCCCGGATAAATCCATTATTAAATTTCAACGCACACGATCGAATTTTATCTTTATTACCATCCTATTTTGAAAGACACATCCTGGATAAACTCAGCGCGACTCGGTTTGCTTGCCTGCAAACGTTTTAGGAATATTATAACACGAAACAACCCCGATCGAACAAAGACCTCGAATAACGAACGAAGTAATATAATAAAGGAAAAAATCCTCAGTTCCTATTTTGGAAGTCTATTAAGATAGTGGAGGGACAAAGGAAGCCCAGCCTGGGAATGAACAAAACAAAGAGCCGAATTTTATCAAGTGTCCAGCTACGCACACAAAATGTCCTCACTTGCGAGAGAACAACCTGCAAAACAAAGTGCGAGACGTCAAACTGCGTTATCATAGATGATGACAGCTGGATCTAAATCAGACACGCGAGGTGGTTTGGCTCTGCGGGAAAAGAAGAAACCCTTCCGCCGAATCATAGTAATCAACCGATTCTTTATATAAGGCAGCAACCGTCATCTACCGATGGTTCCGGAGAGATACCATACACAAGAGACGTCTCCCTAATTGGCTGTGACATCTGTCTGCGAAAGAATGGAATCGCAGGGAAGAAAAGAGACAGTGTCAAACTCGACCTCGACGGAGAACTGTTCTTTGAACCGGTGATATTCTTTGTAATAATATACGAACTATCCATCATCATTTGTTAGGCCCTGTCTTTTCTCAGATAGGCCCCCGATTGTCTTGTTATAGTTATATCGGGTTTTGGTTAATTATATAATTAAGGAGATTTGTTAGAGGGATATATGGTTGATAGTATTTTACTTCTCTTGTCACATTTGCTTTAGATCACAAATCGGAATCGGTAATTATGGATATAGGCTATATATCCTTTCAAATCTGGCGTAAAATTTGCGACAGTATCTAGCTTTAAGTGATGCATACTATTATTGTCCAATTAACTAATTCTGCACTACACTTTTATCCCATATAAGTATTTATAAATATTTCATAATTTCCTCACGTAATAAGTAGTTTTTAATTCTTTAACTTTTAAGAACTTAAATTTAACAACTAACGTGATCAAGTCGCTTTTAATGACTTCCTTTTGTGGCAAAATATAGAAAAATATTTTAATTATTATCCCACATCATAAATTATACTCCTTTCAAAATATTATATGCCAATTAAATTGCAATTCTTTTTAAAATATCAGACTTTTGACTAGCAAGCAGAAAAACGTATAAAACATTCTCATAGATTTTCTGTTGTTAAAAAGTACTTCTGAAATATGCCACAAATAATCAAAATATTTATTAATGATTTTGATAGCAAGAAGTTGGAACCATAAAACAAAATTCAACAACGGCATTCATTTTTTTAAAACAAATTTCTACAAATTACAGAAAAAGTAATATTCCTATACAATGAATCAACCGCGAAATTCATAATTAAGAAGAGTTTGGTAATTATAATATAAATGATGACTTATTATTAATAATATGATTAATTACAATTTTTTACCAGTTTATACAATATTTATTCAGGGGAAAAAATTTTGTGTATCCAAAGTAGCACGGTTAATTTATCAAGAATCGCAATCTTATTTAACTTAACTTGGAAATAAAGTGATATTTTTAATTCTCTGATCCATTTAGTGAAGATTGAAAACTTAAAAAAAAAATAAATTATTCGGGACGAATGGTAATCTTAATTTTATCGTCTTAAGAGCTCTTCACTAAAACCGGCTGAGCTACAAATGTTTCATTCGTATGCTTCGTTCAAAGAAAATCAGAAGAAAGAAGTTTTTCTACAGAAAATTATTACATTTATGCTCTATAAATTACTTCCCTTCTTAACACTCGTATTCGGATTCTGCTCGTCTGTCAACGGTTACAAATTCGATAAAAGAAAACTACAATAACGCGGCTTAGAACAAAGGAACACCCAAACGATTAAAACTAAAAGAGCTCTATGTTTACGAGGCCATATTCTTGAAAAATTGGAAATAACTTTCCCTACATCAAAGTTCATAGACACTTAAGAAACTCCTTTTTCCGCGCAATGTTATGGCTCTTTTTTAAACTATAAAAGGATATATTCTTTAAAAAAAACTTTAAATTATTTGCTTGCGAACAGAAAGCGGAAAAAAACCTCGACATATCCTGTTGTGGTCACGTAGTAGCCTGAGGGTCCGCGAATGGAACATATGCTAGGAGTTGCGCTAATCGTAAATTGAGACTCAAAAGAACAAAAGACAGTGGATTTATTTATTTTTACTGTTCTGATGAAGATAGTTGGGCTTACAATGTCCCCATAACAGATGTTTTTCCCACCATCGCTATGAGTCATCTGTAATAGGTGCTTTTGAAGTTTTCCTTTATTTAGTTATATGTCTGGGTAATATATGAATTTAATTCATCGCCAAAACAGGTAGTTCGCGAATTAGCGGTTTCTGAAGACGGTCACGGAAGCTTCCGACTTCTCAGAAATCATGAATTACAAGAGGCGGTATTGTTATTGCAGCATCTGTTCATAAAAACAATAGTTTTTAATCAGTTATTAGATTTAGGAAAAACTAAGAAGATAAATGATGAGAAAGCTTTTGAATGGTCATTTCTTCTTTTTATTTCATCTATCTTGTTTGAAATTGCAAGATTGTAAAATGTTTTATCAACGAAGAGTTCTGGATATTTTTTTCTATCGAAGTAGTAGATAAGCTTTATTAAAATAACAAAGGTTTTACATCTGTTTCATGCTCATTAAAAGGAATTTATGTTAACTTTTAAAACGCTAATTCTTTTGAATTTATTTCACTCATAAATGCAGCTGCTAATGTTGTTCCTTAATGATATGAGTTGTAGCGTATTTAAGAAAAGTTACTTTGTTAACAAATACATAATTTTATCAATTTAAGTAAAGTTAACTTAAAAACTCGAACTTAAGTAAACAGTTATGACAAATCAAAGAATAAACATTTGAGAATGAATTAGTCTTTATTTGTATAATTATATATGATAAATTCAATTCATCCACGCCATTAAAATGAATTCTTCTGAAGCAACTTAATTTTTTAAAAAATAAATAAACGCACTCTTACTTTATTTCAAAGACAAAATCACTTCAGTTTACTTATTTCAACTTAACTTTTCAGGAACCCCAAAAATCCTGAAGACTAAACTCTTTTCCGGAGATTCTCCCGTTTCTAAAGTGTATTATCTCGCCTCGTATTTGTAACTTCTTCTTTTTATGATTTCAGTTCGCCAAAGAACACGAGCTCTGCGTTTCACCTTAAATGTCATTTGAAGTTCTGAAATTAATCTTAAATCAAATTAGGGAATATGTGAAAACTGCAAATGACAGATAAAATCTGTTTCGCCGATAAATTTGAAAAAAAATGATTTGATGAAAGAAATTAAGTACAAAATAGTTATTCAACACGTTTCATTGAAATATTCTGATTTTCTTAACATTTTATAATTATAAATATTGAAGGTTAAATGAAGAAAGAACTGTGTAAGTTTCCACGATTCCAAAATTGCTCTGCGCGAACTTACTGAATGACACATAGTTTATACATGTATTCATATTCTATTTTTTCATTTTCTAATAATCCTAGCTTTATATCTAATCGAATGAGAGGTGGCTGGTTTATCAGAAAGCTATTATTATCGAAACTAGTCTTAGTTTATTAACATTCATGCAATTTTCAAAAAATTATAGTGTAAGTAAGATAACTTATACAAAAATTGTTTAAATCCAGTGTTATAATTATTTCAAATATCGCTCACTAATACTGAAATATAAGAAAGGTTTTAATGAAAGTTTTGTGATAATTAATTAACACGAAAATAATTTAATTCCGAGCAACGCGTAATCAAAATTCGAAGAAAATCTGTTGATAAGTATGGATTTAAATGCATCAGCTATTCAGAAAGCTGGAGCTTTTTCTTTCTTGAAAAATAAAAATATCCATAGGAGTGTGGAACCTCGGATCTATACACTTATAGACTCAGTGTGGAGTACCGCGCTGAAGGGGGCCGTCATGAACCCGCGTTTCTACTTTTTGTTCGGCTCCAAAACAGATTCACCATAGAGTTTGGATTTCCATAGTGAGCAAAATTTGAAAAAATCTATCAGGTAGTTTCTATAGCGTTCAAGCTAATAATGCGTTTCACCTTTTTTACATTGTTGTTTAGACTTTCATGTGCGTCAGCAGAAGAGCTTGAAGTGCGCATGCGCAGTGGAAAAAAAAGATTATAATTAATAAAAATAAACGATTTAATCCGTGGCGTAGCTAAAGCTGGGAGGAGGGGGCAGTCCGTCACTTTGAAAGGGGCGTCAAAATCAGACATACAGGTTAACAATTTTATAACTAAAAAGAGCATATACATTAGCTTAATAATTGTGTACATAAAAAATTAACTAATATAATTCATTCGAATTTCTCGCCTTTTGTTGCTAAATTGCCGATATGTGAACGAAAAACTGGTGGTGGATGCGCGATTTTGCAAGCCATCTGTAGAGATCGAGAGCGTCAAACGACGAATTACGTTACTAATAAAATGCTTTTTTTCCTAGAGATTTTCCCTACTTATTTTATATTTTGAGGCCCCGGGCGGCAAATGTTGGAGCTACGCCACTGTATTAATTAATTGCTACGGAACTTTCAATTAAACCTTCCTTGTGCTTCATAGTATTTGTAAGCAAAATTTTGAAAAAAATCTTTCAGTAGTTTGGATTTCTTTAGCGTATAAAAACACATTTGTTTTATTTATATGGGAAAATGAAACACATGCAATAATTCACCTTTTCTCATTGCAGATCGTTTTGAATTCTATGCACAAATACCAACCAAGAATTCATCTGGTTAAGCTCAAGCCTAACACTCAGGGAGTACCGACAATCACAAACATCGAAACAGAACAATTTCGCACTTACGTTTTTCCAGAAACGGTTTTCACTGCTGTCACAGCTTATCAAAACCAACTGGTAAGTAAATATTGTGCAAGCATTTTGTGACCATTAATTTTTTTCACTTGCAACCGCATATTCATTTTGCAAAAGAAGCAGTTTCGAGAAAATGCAGTAAAACGTCAGGTATCCATTTATTTAGCTGTTGCTTTTCTGCGCAGTTATAAAAGATGTCCTTCCAAGTCCTAAAAAGATGTCTGCTTTATCTAACTGTAAGAAATAAATTTTGGTAGAGATATTCTTTAAAACTCAACTAAAATTCAAATATTTCCATTTTAAGCATCTTTGAGAAGTGTTGAAATAAGAAAATAAAAGCATACTTAAATGGCGAAAAAATATTCATTGCAGTTTTGATTTGAACTTGATTTATGTTGAAAATTTGTAACTTAATCCCTTCGGCCCTGGCGTCCTAGTATTAGGATACATCTTTATATTACTCTAGATTCCACATTTTTAAGAATTTCAACTTCAAAACCCTAGGTCATACTAATTATGTCTTCATGAGTAGCAATATGCTTTCATTTCCGCTCAATAGTTGGCAGAATACTCATAACAGAGAAAATAATGGAAGTTTCTGACCATCTGCAGTCAAAACGCAAGTGCTTGTTTTTTGAGTCTCAAAAAGATTATTTTATTTAAATCTCTTCTTTTTGAAAAATTCCATAATATAAATCGTACTATTTCTGCCTAATACAGTGCCTTTAACTTAAAAATAACGAGAAATTGCACTACAAATGAGAATCAAACATTGGATTGCTAATAGGACATCAGGCCTTAGAGAAGACAACATGAATTTTTATATTTGTTCTATTATTAGAATACCAGGTGTCTATAGTACAAAACTTTTGCTTTGTTTTACAGTTAACGATATTTCCTCTAAAAAACATTGTGTTGGGTGTATTTTTGGATATTTTACAGTTGTTATTCAATTATTAACTGTAAAAATTGATGCAAAGTTGAAAACGGATGGACGAGGTATTTCAGATAAATATGTTCCAGAAGCTGTCAAAATCGCTGCAGTGAAATGGTATGGCAATCGTGTGGACGCAATTAAAGATGAAGCAAAAAAAAAAAATGTCACTTTTGTTGAAGTTTCCAGATCTGAAATTGTAAAGTTTTACAATAAGAGTTTAGGGAGGGAGGAGTGTACAAGTATGACTTATTAATGTTATTGTACCGAACGGCTATAAGGAGAAAAAAATGGATTCTCCTCATCAACTTTCATAATTTCAATACGCTGTAATAAATTCTTGGTCATGGTACAAAAGAGATGCAAATTGTATAAATTGTTTTAGAATTTAATATATTTAAATAGCTTTACTACAAGAAGATAGCAGAAGCTCTCTCATTTTCAAATCAGGCAGCAGCCCCGACCAAACCCAAATGTCCATCAGATAAGAGCCCTGCTGTAGCACCTCCAAAGAAAAAGTTAAATTCATTTGTCAGACTTTGCAATGACATGAGATTGAAAGAAGTTCAAAGCAACAAAAATGCAAATTGGAAGGTTGTACTTTCAAAACTACATCTTTTGTAAGAAATGTGAAACATATTGATTTTTTCATGCTCAAAGAAATTATTTCAAATCATTTTTCATACAAAATAATTGTAAATCGAAATTTATTATTTTTTCTTTTTACTTAATTGAAGCCTGATGTCCCATTATTAGGACATTTTCTTAATTACTTTGCTAATTGACAAAAAATTATAATATTTCGTATTTCAGTTACTTATATATAATATAGCATATTTAACCACTCACTGTTTTTTTTATTTGTCCTTTGTATAATTCAGGGACGAAAGGGTTAAGTTGTCTGAGCTATTTTTTCCAATTATAACAACAACAATCCGTTTATTTCGAACCTCAGTTTTCCAAAAAGCCAATTAATATGAATTAGAATTTTAAATCACCGTGTTAAGGAAAGGAAAGGAGATAATTTAAGACATTTTTCCATTTTCAGAATCCATTTATCAGTTTCAGGTCTCAGAACAAAGGAATTTTGTATTATTTTCAGAGGAAACGAGCGAAATTCTAATATATTTCAAAGTTTGTTTCATTATTGCATCATGTAACTCAAGCAATGTATTCTCCCTCATTGGAAATTTCGTATAAACTACAAATATTACTTCTTAGCACTCTCCAAGGACTGACTCGGCTCTTTCAACAGAGATTTTATGCTAATATTCTAAAGTTCTTAAATGCGTTGTACTAATATTCTATTGTATAGCGCTACGATGACTATGTGATAATATCGTTTGAGTGTCTGCAAATGTTGTTATAGGAATAGAAATGACTATATTTTTCTTTAAATTAGTCTTAAATTATAGGATCTTTAGATAGGCATCATTAGTACATAAAAAGCAGAAGAAAAACAGAACTAAAATTGCTTTCCCACATAGGAAAGTCAGATTGTGTTTGTTATGTCATGTTTTATGAATAGATCTTGAATATACAAAATACTTTTGAATTAAAATGCACACTGTTGCCAATTAATTTGGATGAGCTAAATTTATGTCTATCCAAAAGGATAGCCGTTTTAAGTTTCCGACTTCAGTTATTTTTTTTATCAAGACATCAATCATAACGTTTGATTTATGAAAAGAATGTTATTAAATTTTCAAAATGAATGAATAGAAATAGAAAATGTACGGAAATAGCCAATCTTTTGATTTCATTATCATCATACTTTCTGAAAATGAAATAATATATATAAAGAAAGAAATTTTTGAAGATTTGAAAATTCTGTTATTCTATCAATAGCATTCTTCTATAGAATATACTTCCGTTTCTCTGATCAGAGAACGAATTGTAAACAGTGCGTTTTTAGTAGCCGATAAAGTCAAGTTACTAAGTTTCCAGTCAAATTATTCGACAACGACCTTTGAGCCCTCCAGGAGCATGTTGACAAGCCCAAGACAATAAACAGTTCAAGTCTACTCTCTTCAGCGTCAAGAACAGTGATTGTTTGACACCAATCAGCGCCCGTGTTGACACTGTGTCACTCTGCGTTGGTGCCAACTGATATGAGAAGATGACGTTCATGTCAACAAAGTTTTCTCACCCGTCGTGGTTTAGTAAGGCAACTAAACGACCGGGAAATGCAAGTGTCGAAGGGAAGTCATTCCTGTCATTTGATAATTGACGTGGAAATAAGTTGAGATAAAAAATTTTAAAAACATTTATCATTATTTTAGAAGTATCTTGTAAATAATGATCTCAAGATTGGATATCAAATAGTTCTTGATTTTAGTATATTTAAAAGGTATCTACTCATATGTACTGGCAACATTTTTCCATAGAAGCATATGTTTATGTAAATAAAAATACCCTCCGATTCTTTCCAATTCTATGATCAGAATTATTTCCATACTACCCAAGGATTGTTTATTGAACTCTAAAATGTAAATAACGTAATAAAAATGTAATCATGATGTCGAATTGCTTGTACACTATTCATGAATATATCTAGAGTGTTAATAATATAAGAAAGATCTTAACATTAAAAAATATCCTAATTCTAAGAAAACCAGATGTATAACAGGTATTACACGTTACCATGAAAATATAGTTCCAATAAGTCTGAAGATATTTCCTCTAATTTAATTAAGAGCTGTACGCGTTGATGACAAAAATTTAATTAAACTTGCAGGGACTTTATTAATTGTTCCCATTGATTCATGGTTACTCCTTATTATTACATATTCAAAGTGTTATTTCGAAAGGTACCAATTTTTGTTGCTGATTGTTTGGCGCTTTAAACAGAAACCAAATAAAAATGTATTCCCCTCCTCTCAATTAGAGGTGACCTTCCGATAACGTAATCAAAATGCAATCAAATTAAGCATAGAACAATTAATTCCAAAAAAAATGAAATTTAAATTTCTCTATCAGATCTGAGGTCCTAGTGGTAGGGTCTCGGCCTCGGAGCAAAAGAACTCCAGGCTCAAAACCCGATTCCACTGAAGATCCATCGTGTTGGTGGGCCTAGTGCACGCTAAATCTGATGTGGGTCACACGTTTTCCTGCTGGTGTGGTGCGGAAGCTTGAAGAGGTAGATGCCAGCTCAGGTGTCATCCTCATCATTTGACCGCGGTTCAAAATTACAAGGTCCTTTTCAAAATAACCCTCGAGTTGCTTCAAAATGGGTTGCCAACATAACGAAACTAAACTAAGAACTATAAAATCCGATTACTTCCGTAAAGAAGCTATGTTTCGTACACTAGAAATTATCTCGATGGGAGTTCTTTTTAAAATTCAAGTTTACAAATTACTTAGCATAGGGGGCCCATCAGACTTTTTTTTAACCTAAAGGATAACTTTCTTACAGTTTCAAATTTACTAATGGAAATATTTTATTGATGTTTAAAAATATGTAAAGATGCCTTACAGAATTTTCATATAACTATCTATTTACAAAATTAAAAAGTAATTCTAATAAACAAACGGTAGTGCAAAATATTTAACCTGTAAAAGCCAAATTTTACTTTCTCCACCATATTACCATATTTTTTTATGCAGATTTGCAATGTCCCTATCGAAATTTTATAATTTTAAAAAATTAAAAATGAAAGTAGTCTGAATTCCTGCTGAACAAATCTGAAATCCTAATTTAAATCTGTTTTTAAAGTCGTCTCTAATAACAATCAAGTTTAAGGATAATTATTTGAAATCTGCACATGTATGACATATAAATCTGCTCAAATAAAAACACAGAAATCAATTACTATCAGAAGAATAGAAACCGGATCTTCAATTAAAGGCCTTCACCTCTCCCCTGCCATGGTTTTAGTCACCGATATCAAGCCATCTCGGTCTCATAGAGGCAATTAGTCAAATTTCTTCGCCATCGACTTTAAAGGAAACGCGCGGGCATTTCATTATGACTCAACGCATCCTGGTTTATCTACTGTTTCTGACGCATCCCCTGAAAAAACTATGTTTGTTTTCCATTTCGTCTTCTTTCCCTCCACCCCTACCCCTCTCTCCACTCTTCTTCATCTCAAGGTACACCGATGACAGTCCGAAAGACAGATCGCAACAATAACGAAGTTAGTCAGCCGTTTAGTAGTGCCTTATCAGGGACCTTTATTTGTTTATTTCTACCATCTTTCCATCCCGTGACGGCTAAATTAGAACTCAAGTCCACACTCTGGTCAGAGAACAAAGGAGGGCCCCCAGGTTTGAACGCGTTCAAGCAGGACGCTCTTCCTGACATTGATGAGTAGATAATAATCGGATTTTAGTGGAATTATTATTATTTCTTCTGTGCTGGAACTGCCTTTCGGTTCTCGTGCTCCAGCATGGGAGATTTTGTTTCAGTGGAACTGTCGGATTTTTTTATATTGCCTTTTGAATTTCCTTTCTTCAGATTAACAATGTTGTCAAAGTACCTAGTAAAATCTATTGAGGATATTATTTGTAAAGAATATCAATTACGTGGGGGTAACGAGAGATATAAGGTCCTTAATATGACAGTAATGAGCTGTTATTGTTTTCTGTTAATGAGATTCGCGGTTGATCGGTTTTCTCCGATTTCCGGAAATTGTGCTACTTGTCTGCTGTCTTTGCTATTGTCGAAAATTAGAATTTATTGCGCTTTAAATGCGTTTTAAATACATCCCTAACAGCTGTTTTCTTCTATAATCTTTTTATTATAGCATAATCTTTTATAATTAAATGGAAAAACTACTGTCATATATATACTAGAATTGGGCATATTGGATAATGTGGAGGAATTGACGAGGCTCACTAATGAATGTTTCTTTACATTAAATAATAATCTTTTATTTTTTTAAGAAAAGCCTTTTTTCCATTTCTTTTAGTCCTTTTAGAATTTAGCTTTTTTTTTGGTACCGAAAGAAATTAGAGACTACTTATTATTAATTTTACTAAATAGCTCAAAAATTATATAATGTTCGTATAATTTTAGATCTTCATAGATAGACGTTAAATATTACTTTTCATACATTATAACCGAAACGCATACATAAGATCGTCAAAACGAATTCATGCTGTGTTGCCAAATAGAACCAATAAATTTGATTTTGCTCAATTTTTAGAATGATTTATTACTCACAAGGGAATAGTATTTTAATGAAAGTGGACTTTATAAATGTAAGATTTAATTGTGCATTTGTTGAGATATTTCATGGAAAATCAATTCTAAGATCTGCTTCATTAGTCTACAGATATCTTTCACATTCTCTAGGACAGCAGATATAAATAGAAAAATAATATTTCCTTATTTCGAAAATAGTAAACTCGTGACATGTTTAATTTCTAATTTCCATCTAACGATAAATAAACCTAGCAACAAAAATATGCAAAAGGCATATTTAAAACAAAACATCACAAAATCGAATATCCTCCATCATTCCAGATGTGAAGTCACATTTGTAAAGTTACGAATCCTGTTTAATGTTTATCATCTTTCCGTAGTATTAATAGATTGGTGAGAATTTTCTACTTCTTGATTTTCCCTTAATAATAAGCATTTTAACATCATTTTTTTAAAAAGCAACAAATATTTCAAAGAACAGCGTAAAAAAAATCATATACCAATTGAAAAGATTATTTAATCGAATAATAAGTATTATTGTTATTTATGATACAGCTGTTTTTTAAGATGAAATTAAAGAAAGGTGTAGTGCAGTGAAGAAATACTTTTTGTTTATTTCTCAAAAAAATGCAAACACACTCACTAAGACATTACGTCACTGAATCTAATAGAAAACTGAATTTAAATAATCTTTTTTTTTTTTTTTTCCTTTCAATTCGAGAATTTGTAAAGATATAGTTCAAGTTTTACTTTCAATTAGATCGAAATTGCGGAATAATGTAAATATTTTTGTAATATTCATATTATTTCAAAATTTTAAAATTTGTCTTCAAAATATTCTTTTAATAATATTTTGATATCCTTTGAGTTGAGTTGATATCCTTTATTTTTCAAAAGCTATTATTTTTCTTTGAAATAGCATGAGTCTGTTTAAGTTCACTTTCGGTATGAAAAAAAATCCTCATTTACAATTGTCACAGATATATTTACACAATTTTGCACTTTTCCAAGAAAAAAAAATTTAAAAAATTAATTAAACTAAAAAAATATCAAGGGAATTTAACAATCTTCCATACGTCTTATGAATATCTTCAGAGGCAACTTTCAAGGCAGCTAAGACACAATTCCAAAGAAAAAAATTATCTGTCAGATCTTGCAAATAAAAAGAAGGAAAAAAAAATGGAAACAGTTGGAACTTTATCCACGTATTTTCATAGTACGCTTAATATTTTTTTCACACGCATTCATATTTTAATATGTATGTGTGTGAATATATCATTAACTAAGTGGATCGCTTTTAGAAAAAAAATTTCTACTACGAATTGAACGCTAGATTAAACAGCGACTTTGATTAAAAATTATTTTCTCATATAAAATTTCTTTACATATGTATCATACTAAACTTAAACACTTATTGAAGGCTAATAAAAATTAAATTTGATTCTGGCTGTACATTAAAATGTGTGTTACTTTATATCGGTATAGTTATGTCGGCTGTACACCGATTTAAAGATCTTCATATCGGTGTGGCGTAAGGCATTTGTTAATGTAATGCTACTTGTTAATATCACTCCTCAACTGACCATATTTCAAAGTCCGTTTCCAATCACATGTAGTATGTTTTAAAAATTAAGCGTTCATCTAATAAATTTACTTTTTAATGTTACAGAAATTGTGTACTTTGCATTGACTAAGAAAACATAATAATGAAATATTAAACTAGATTTTTATCCAAGAGTGTGTATTTTTTTGTATATTTCTTGTATATTTTTTAAGCCTTTCTTCACATTTCTCTAAGCACTGAATCTCATATGAAAAAAGAGTGAAGTTCGTAAACAATTTAATGATTCCCTGGAAAGTCCACTGTCCGGTCCGAACAAAACCTCTTCAATCACACTAATCCCGGTGGATGAGAGAAGTAGCTCTGTAATTCATCATGACAAGTGATTTCTTGCATGCACATGCAGCTAATGCGACGGGAAAAGGGAGGCTATATTAATAAGACTTCTTATCGATATCTACATTCAAAGACCTCTCGAAAAAGAGAGAAGGACGAGTTGAAATCGTGATGTCAGTAGACTATTTCCTTTTCAAACCGAATGTCAAGAACGAAATGTGACAGCGGGTATTTGATACTCCACTATTGCTACCATTGTTATTCGTCACCGCGCGGAATGGTGTTTGTGTTTCCCAAGTTGTAATCTGACGTCGCGATCGTGATGAACTCCTCAGTTGTGAGAATTCGGCACTGGAAAAGTAATGCTGGAGTTTAAGAGTTCGATGAAATGTTGACGAATGGCGCTGATTTAATTCTGAGCTTCTCTTCTGCCTTTAGGGTATCACATTTTTGGAAGCTTGTGACTGTTTGTTTAAGATCCGATTAATGCCGCATCAGATTCTCAACTATTATACTTCTTACCTTTAAACGAGGGGGAAAAAAATACTGTCATACATTTGTTATTCTTTGAGCCCATATCTTTCGTTTGTTCTTTCTAAATCAAATTAAGTTCTGCCGAGAACATTGACCTATTATTTCTAGACAGAAACGAAATCAAATGTGAGGGGGCATTTTCTAGTCGAAAGATTTGTTTTGGTTTGGTCTTTTATGGCACAAGGGCCATAGATTTTACCATACTGCACTAAACAAGAATTTAAAGTCATATTAATGTAAAAAGATATAGAATAAGTTGATATAACGATAAATGTAGAATTGTATTCTAAATGTAAAGATAATTTAAATGAGTGGATAAAACTTAATGAATTTTAGAAATGCAAAAAGTTTAACATGAAACGTTTTATCAATTAAAGTTGATAACGAAATTGAAGGCGTTTGAAAAATTGTAAACGCTGAGCATTAAAATGTAAGCATTCTGAAAGAAAATGGCGGACAGACATATGACAGTCGCACCGCGAGCGTATTGGTGGTTGTTCTCCCAGCAACAAGTAAAGATGAGTAAATCTGGTATGTCCAATGCGCAAATAAATTACAAGAGTATTCTGATCGAAAGAATTCTCATAATCGAAAAAGAGAAAAATTCAACAAATTTGGAATGTATTAAATCTAAACCCAGTAACGATTTTTGTAAGAATGGTTTTACTTTCCAACATTTCCGGCAGAAGGCTAAAAAAAAAAAATCTAGACTTTAAATTGATTAAATTATTCGAAACAGTTTTAAAGTATATATTATTTTATTTATTTAAAACATTTAGAAGAGGTTGCGCTACGTGATGATTTTCATTTAACATCCGCCCGACCTCCAAGAAATCGCTTAGAATCCCAAAATGAGTGGTTTGATACTGTTAGTGAGCGAAATTCTCTTAAAATAAGTCTCTTAAAGTTATTTTCTTTCCGCATCGTCGAAAATTTTTATAAAAATGAGATCATAAATGAGCATATAGTTATCACAATGATGGTATACAAATTATACGGTAAGATCTGATTTTCTAGCAGTCTAATCTTTTTAGCAGTCTCAAAAAATTATGTCATTCAATTTACTTTTCATTACAAATTCCTCTTTTAATAAGAACTTGTCGTTATTTTCTTAATACCTCTAAAGATCATTTAAATAATCTTTTTTTTATCATTCCTACTTATTTTGAGCCCCAGCGTTTTCATTGTAATTGTTTTCAAATTTATTCTTTATATAATTATCATAAGTTACTTAAAATTTCAGTTATTTATAATTTTGTTGTGATTTACTTAAAGTTTTAGTTCTTTACAATATAGTAATTTGTGATCATCCATGTACAGAAGAATTTATCAACCATTATCTTAGAATTAATTCAATATTTAGAAAAATGACATTATTAATGCTTTATCAAGTTCATTAAATATTATGATTACAAATTAATAACCTTTCCTTTTTCAATAACAGATTACAAAGCTGAAAATTGATAGCAATCCTTTCGCCAAAGGTTTCCGGGATTCTTCAAGACTCACAGACTTAGAAAGGTAAGGTATTATGTTCCTATCCTAGAAATTTCTTCCTGATAAAATATTATGAACTTATCTTTCTGAGATTGGTTAAAAGATTAATAAATTTCGAATAAGACAGACATCCATCCGACAGCGATATTTCTAAATGTAATCGATTCACGTAATGTCACAGATATATCTCAAATTTAACTGCATCCGTCATCTAATATTTAACAGCACTTCCTGGGACGTCATGTTCCAAAGTAAGGAATGTATTCTAAAATTTACCTGGGCAGTTCATTAAATGTGTCTGAATTGAGCATTAATTGATTTCATAGTGTCAAATTTTAATTTATCAACTTAACTCGATAATAAAGAGTAATTTTTTCACTCATTTGAGTCCACAGATCAAAGAAAGAAGACCGTCTTTGAACACTTGTTAGAAATTACTTAGTAATGTAGTATTAAGTAATTTCTAACTGGAACAAAATGTTCAGCACATGTGTATATTTGATAGAGGTGAAATTTTAAGTTTCCTGCTTTTTAAAACTCTAAGAGACAAACCAAACATTTGATTCTAGGATCGATTTATTACGAACAGTTTTAATAACTGAACTCTATTTGCTTGCACTTTCGCTTCCCATTCATGCAATTGTTGCATAAAGCAGAATCATTTTTGCAGAAACCAGATGGATTTCGACTGTAAGGAACAAGGCTGTAAATTTTAATTTGTTATTGCTATTATTAATTATCAATAATCTTATTTCGTAATTGATTACCCAATAAAGTTATCTGTTTGAAATGAAATTCATATCTCTAAAATTCACACATGACTTCTGTAATCAGGTTGTTCTTTGCATGGTCATATTAAAATTCTGAATCTATGCGAAAAATTTTTATTCCTATAAATTTTGTTATTCTAGTATCACTTCAACCAACTTTTTATGATATTTAAATATGAAGAAAAAACAATTAGTATTAAAAATGGACATCTTTTTGAAATCAAATGCTGCGACTATTTATTGAATTTGCCGTATATTAAAAGGCATTTTACTAGCTAGTTCCTCAAAAGTACTCTGATTTTAAGCTACAAAAGTGAAAGTTTGTATTTCAGAACGGGGAAAAATGCTTTAATAGAGTATAATGAGATTCTTAAAATTTGCCTTATCGTGTTGTATTGAAAGAGATCATTATTATAGGTATGCACAGAAATATACTTGGTAATTTCATAAATCTACAGTCACGCCATTGAGCTCTTTATAACCGTCCCTCAGTTCGAAAAGATCTATAATTCGGGCATCAACCAAACAACTTAATTAGGAGAGAGAACGCATAAATTTTCCTTTCCTCTAAAAGAGAGGGGAAAAAACGAAGTGTTTCTCTGCATTTTTATCTCATGGTTGCTCAACCGAAACTGACGGCTAATTTTATTTCATAGCTGCTTGGGTTTAGACATGTTTTGATAGATTTCTATGAATCCGTAGATGGAAACTCTTCTCTCCACTTTCGATCACCCCCTAAATGATGATACTGTCGCCATCTAACGATGAGAAATTGAACTAAGTACTGAGCGAGAGCATTTGCGAGAGGATGAAAAGTATAATATTCATCGTTACATATCTCTATGGAAAAAAACTGTTTCTTGGCAAATTTAAAATTTTTTTTTTAAAATAAAAACTGAAAATTTTAGTATACCAACTTACACTATACAAATTACCAATAAATCCTTGTTTTAGAAGACTAATTGAGGCGAAAATGTGTCTATAAAATTGTAAGTACGTTAAACCGTGTATTGCGTTACGAGTAAAAATAATATTTCACTTGAAACTGTTCTACATAAAATAAATCTAAAAAAACTAATTTTCTACCATATTAATAACAAATAACTTCTTATTACTGCGTATTAGAAAGGTCGGTTTCTCCTCAAGGGCGTAACTATACGCGATTTCAGGGCTAGCAAAATTCTAGGAGCCCATGGTATTAAGTGTCACAGACACGAATTAAAGAAATTGCTTCCAATTTCTGCACATTGCATCCTACTTCATTGCAAACTTTAAAAGATTCAAAACGTTTAAAAAAGCTACATCATTAGAAGAGTTGTACAAAAAAGATATATCTGTCTCATTTATAAAAGATATAAAAAAAACATTTTCTGTCAACAGACATTCCTGAAGTCTGTACTGCTTTGATGTTATTTTTAACCATTCCTGTCACCATAGCTATTGCCGAGCGTTCATTTCCAGAATTAAATTAATAAAATCCTCTTTGAGCAATTCGAAAGAGAATTAGGTTAAATAACCTAACAAGAATGTCAACTGAGCATTCTTTGGAGCGAAATTTCGAAATACGTGATTTTAAATTCATTGTAAAATATTTTTAATTCACAAAAATTTTTCTAAAAATGTCAAAAATGCAAATAAATATTGAAACATTTCCTTATTTCTACTAAATTATAAGAACCTTAAAATCAACTGACAGTGTTATAAAGAATGATTAAGGATTTCAAAAAAGTTTTACTTTTAAAATTGGTGAAAGTGATGATTTTAATTCTCCTAAACATTCGCTGGGGACCCCATACTTTCTAGATACGCCATTGGTTCAATCCAGCTTTTTTTGGTTTTCACTTCATTGCTGTCGGCAATGTTAAAATTAAATGTGATGGACTTTATGCTATATGCAAATTTATTTTGCAGCGTCTTTAGTTCTCTAATATCATTATAAAATCACCATGTCATTAAAAAGTCTGGTCGAAGTTTTTGCCTCAACAGTTTCTTTCTCCAACAGTATTTGCTATATTATTCAAATTCTGTCCGATGATTCGAGGTACAATAAACTGAAGATTTTCTGTACAAAAAACTAAATACAGACATTGTGACTTTAGTCGTTTACATCTAAAATAATTCACGAAAAATTTACAAAAAGCTTTTCAATTTGAAGTTTTTTTTTTTTTTTTTTCGCCTTATATTATTGAACTTTCACTTTCGCAACTCGAAAAAACGAAATAGCAAGTTTTATATAAAAAATTACAATCTTCGAAAAATACTAAAAAATAATAACCATGACAATGGTGTTACATTATATTAGAAAATTATTTGCAAATGTTTGATGTATCTTTATTTTATGTAATTTTTTTAAAACGTTTAAGCCTAATACTGTACATTGAAACAGAGAAATTGAAAAATGACCAATTTTCAGCATTTGTTCTTTTTTTATTCCTGTTTTCTTACAAAAAAAAATAAGTTTTAACATTTTCAGCTTTATTAAGGTTGCACTATTGTGATATGCAAGCTATCAATACTATTACCGTGTAAGTAAATCAGCACCCATGTACGGAATTTTTATTTTTTTTTACACCAAGCATAAATCGCGAAAAGATTCAATATAAAGTCATTATAATTAATAAATTAACTTTTATTTTTCAGGAATATTTTAATGTCGATTACAAAGGATTAAAATTATTCCCTACAATTTGTAATCACTGAAAGTTTTTTTTTTTTTAAAAAAAACAATGACAATGATATTATTACATTATTTAAAAATGTGTTTAAAAAGCATTTAACATTTCTTAAACGCTGAGTCCAGTTTTCAACATTCAAAAACAAAAATCCAAAAACGTTATTATGTTTTAGCTTTAATTTTTTTAACTATTCTTTTTCATTTGTTCTTTTTATCCGCCGAATGTTTTATACTTTTCAATTTTACACTTTCTAAAGTTTCTTTCCTTTTTTTTTTCTTTCAGAACTTTTTTTAAGAAGCAGCTTGCGTCTCTTCACTAAGAAACTAACACTTCGGTTAATTGAATGCTCTTTGACCCTAGAGAGAGATCTATAGCTCTTTAGCAGTGAAGGGATTGTGTACTTATTAAAAATTGAGAGAATTGTGATCCGTAAAAAAAAATACTTATGAAAATTCTTACCTGAATTTCATTGCTGAAAATTGAAGCAAAAAGCTGCTAAAGTTTTTATATTTACAATTAAACTTTTTCTAAGAATATAATGAATTAAAAAAATTAACAGAAAAAATTGTAGTATATATACAATTGGCTTGGTAAGCTTCGTCATGGTTAAAATGGTCATTCGTCATGGTCATTCGATGGTTAAAAACAATATTCAAAACAATCTTAAATTTTCTTCCCTTTAAAACTAATTATAATTTATGAAATCTATTTCTAATTACTATAATTTCTTATTATTTCAAGAACTATAATCATTTGAAGAATTCTAATTTTTTAATCATTTTAGAATTCTTAATTTTATATAAAAATTGTTTACTTCTACGATTTCAGGTTTCAAGAATGAATCTAGTAAAAATAAAGACATTTCATAAGAAGATCTATTTTTATACAGTTTTGTCACAATTTAATATATTAGAACAAAATATTCAACTTATAACTTGCCCCATTATTCAACTTTAAGTCAATAATTGAATAATTTTGGATAAAAGTTTTCTAATATAGAATGAAGCACATTTTAAAAAATATATAAAAATCTTACCTGAAATTTCTATTTAAGCTTCGATTTTATAAGAGTAGACTTTAGGGGAAAAAAACATTTATTCTATTTCCAGAAACAGACGCATGAAATTTTCTAGTCAGCTGCATTCTATAATTTATCTCTGGCATTTGTTCAGAAATAAAATATAATCTTTTGCTATAGTATAAAAATAATTCTATTGCCAACCGAAGAAAATGTAATTTGCGCGTGCAAAATATGCTACCACAGCGGCCTAGATTATCTCCGGAGACTACAAGGTCAAGGAAGCTGTTTTGTAACCGATTCCTGACGTCACAATCATATAGTGACGTACTAATCATATGCACATAATGATGCCGTACCATCTCTCTGTGATGCTCTATTTAACATCTACAAGTTACATGTTCTTGTTAACACTCTTATGACACTGTTAATCTGAAAAATAGTAAATGTAAACTGAAAGAATATTTTTGTATTTGTCATTGTTAACTTCTTTGAATTTTTTCAGATGTGGATTTTTTCAAAAATGAAATGGATTATAACGTGAAAATTTTTACTTAAAAAATGTCCCGTCAAAATTGAAAAGTTTAATACTATCCTCTCTTTTGTCAATTTATTTACAGTTTTTTCGTTTTGATGAAATTCTATAAAATAGTAATTGTTGAACATTTATTTTTTCCACAAGTGAACTTTTTATTTGTATAAATAATAATGATAAAAAGATTTATTTTTATCTAACTGTGAGAAATGTTTTTATTCTTTTTTAAATTCATTTAATATATATTACCAAGGCAGATTTAATAAATAAAATACAAAAAAGTAACTCGTTACTAATGAAATCGATTCATACTCTCATGATATACATCAAATACGTAATAGCAGTTTCATTTCGGGATCAAATGAACATCTTACAATAGGAAAAAGGGTTGTCGTCATAGCTTAGGTAAATATAACGTATTGTATTTCAGCGGATTCGGAAACCCGCCGAGCTTTTGCGCATGCGCCGGGCTGAGTTAATTTCATCAAAATAGGGGGAAAGTGAAGAATGGAAGGGCGATGTTTACATTTTGCTGAACGTGATCTAACAAAGAACTCCCGAAATGCGTTCATATGACTCATGCCTGACACACCTTTCCAGTGTAAAATAGTCCAAAAGTGGTAGTCTCGAAATCCGTTGCTGAATACAGTTAGTTTTTAGACGACATACGCAATTACTTTTGTCATGTGACTGTGGCTCACATCAATTGACTCCATAGAAAATATGCTTAAATATTTACTAAAATTAAATATTTTTAAACAAAATTTTAGATAACTTTTAACATTAATTTCCGATATCGGATCATTAGATAAAATAAATCATGAAATTTCATTTTTACCTATTTCTCTTTTTTTTTCTTTTTAGCATTATGACCATATAAAATATATTTGTCTATTCACGTAAACAATTAAACTACCAAACACAAGATTTTAATTCGCTACGTTCTTGTCTGAATGCAAATATAGTGTTTCTATACTTCTGTTATGCGTGTTGATGAAGAACAAGTAATAAAAAAAACAATGTTCAAAGTTGTACTTTAATTTTGGATAAAGGATGTATATCCGTTATTTACATTAGAGTTAGTGTATATTGGATGACTTATAAATGGGATCGAGTTTGTTTATGTCCGTATAAATTCTGGCAACTAATCATACCAACTTTCAATTTCTAATTGTATTTTTTTTTATTTCCATTTTGTATAAATTCATGAGAACCAGAATGTGCCTACGCATAGAAATTCATTAAAAAATAGTTAATAAATTCTTCAGCAAGTAGTATCTGAAAAAATTATTCTGCTTTTGTGCACGAATTTCTATACAAAAAAAGAAAATGATATTTGTGGAAGAACGTTATTACAAATTATTAGACGATTTTATGTGATGAAAAATATTTCAAATACTTAATATCCTCATAGATCCTACATCATAGTTAAAGTTTTGCATTTTCGTCTCTGTCATTCAAAAGTTTAAGAAAGGGGGGGGGGGTTGATGGGGGGACTATTTCAAAGAAAAAAATGATTCGTTGATTTACTAACTTTCATAAGTATACAACCAGCAAATTCGCCACGGCAATTATGGTTGTTCAATGGCAAGTTGTGGCAAGTTGTTCGCAACATTGCACCAAACAATAATGACAACCAGTGAGGTCTGCAACTTTGTTGGCTTTTCAAGACTTGAACTTTTCAACTTTCCTTTCTTTTCCCCTTTTTCTTTCAACTTAACATACAGACTGAACGAAAGGCATTTCGAACTCAGATGGTTCACGCTACTTCACAGTGATTTATATCGCCCCTAATTATTTCTTTTGTAGATGCCGCTATTTCCTCGCATGACCCTTCCTTCCCCCCAGTCTCTCACCTTACCGCAGACGATATTTTCATTCTTAGTTCATTACCTTGGAGTTATTTAGAATTAGAAGAAAGGAAATGGACTATAAGTTACTACAGATTTGCGTTTCAAGACATCTTGAACATTTTTTTTTCCCCATTAGACTCGAGGATATTAATTTCGCATCGAGATTTATTGAGAATCATTTTTCTTTAAGCTATTTTTTTTCTATTAAGGAAACATATGAATAAAAAAAGTTTCAAGTTCATTATGAAAAGAACTTAAACACGGGGATCAAATGAAAGACCACAGATAAAAAATTAAAATAATATAGGAAAACCAAGCAATAGAAAATTACTCCGAAATAATTTTATTTGTTAAGACGGTTTAA
>BGPR01000284.1:746828-759768 GCA_013235015.1 Araneus ventricosus
CCCCCCCCCCCCCCCCCCCCCCCCCCCCCCCCCCCCCCCCCCTATTTCAAAGAAAAAAATGATTCGTTGATTTACTAACTTTCATAAGTATACAACCAGCAAATTCGCCACGGCAATTATGGTTGTTCAATGGCAAGTTGTGGCAAGTTGTTCGCAACATTGCACCAAACAATAATGACAACCAGTGAGGTCTGCAACTTTGTTGGCTTTTCAAGACTTGAACTTTTCAACTTTCCTTTCTTTTCCCCTTTTTCTTTCAACTTAACATACAGAGTGAATGAAAGGCATTTCGAACTCACATGGTTCACGCTACTTCACAGTGATTTATATCGCCCCTAATTATTTCTTTTGTAGATGCCGCTATTTCCTCGCATGACCCTTCCTTCCCCCCAGTCTCTCACCTTACCGCAGACGATATTTTCATTCTTAGTTCATTACTTTGGAGTTATTTAGAATTAGAAGAAAGGAAATGGACTATAAGTTACTACAGATTTGCGTTTCAAGACATCTTGAACATTTTTTTTTTCCCCATTAGACTCGAGGATATTAATTTCGCATCGAGATTTATTGAGAATCATTTTTCTTTAAGCTATTTTTTTTCTATTAAGGAAACATATGAATAAAAAAAGTTTCAAGTTCATTATGAAAAGAACTTAAACACGGGGATCAAATGAAAGACCACAGATAAAAAATTAAAATAATATAGGAAAACCAAGCAATAGAAAATTACTCCGAAATAATTTTATTTGTTAAGACGGTTTAACACTTAATTACAAAATATTTTACCTACGAATTTTTAAGAAAATTTATCTAAAATATTTAGGATATATAAAAAGAAAAATGTTTCAGTATTACTTTTTCTGAACTAGTACCATTTCGTTTTAAAGTACTCTACAGTGAGACATAAGTTTTCGCGACATCGTTTTAACTAAAATGCAATCGCTTTATAAAAAGAAGGAATGGGGAAAAAAGCCATGTTTGTAAGACAGAAATGAAAAATAGGTTTTATTTTTATAATGTCGCATTTTCACCTTTTCTTAAGGCTTGCCTCGTAGAATTTTAAAAATGCCTTTTCCTAAGAGATGGTGATGATGTTTACGAGGTTGTGACGTCATTGTTTTCATCAAATTTACAACCTTCTTGAAAACAGGAAATAAATGGTACTTTCTGGCACTTCAGAAGAACTGAGGGGTTCCCTACCCCATAAAAATACCGCAGTGACCCCTCACATTCTTATATTACAAAAGAGAGGGTCCTGCTTTTTGCCTTTGTCTATAAAGAAGGAGGATCGGACAAAAGTGTTAACGTTTTGTCAGAAAATTGTAAGAAATATATTTCTTTTAGCTAGTTTTAGAAACTTAGTGAAAACAAACGCATATACTTTGATGATTGCATTTTTTTCCAAATTAAGCTTATAACGGAGTTAATTCCAAGTGTGTACCTGAAAATTTGAATAATGGATGTTTTGATAACAGTAATTATGCTTCTAAAATAATAGCAAACTAAATTCAAATTAAAATCAATAATATTAGTTAGCTTTCCTAGTTCAGAATTTTGCGTTAGGTGAAATAGCTCATTTAAAAGAAATCACAAGCATTCTATAAAAAAACCCCACTTTTCTGCAATGAAATTCCTAAAACGCTTAATAATTGGTACACACTAAATAAATCAAACTTTAAATGTCAGATTTTCTTAAGGGAGGGTAGGAGGAATACTTACGTAACAAAAATATATTTTTGTATTCCACACATCTCTGAAGTTATGGCAGGGAATATTTATCTTAATATAAATAAAGGTCATTGTGGGTATGTAAGTTTGTAATTATGTTCCACATCTCCTCCTAAGCCACGGCACTGATTTCAACCAAACTTTGCACACTTATTAATTAAGACAAGGGAAAGATTACTGTCAACTTTTCAAAGCGCAAAAGTTAATTAAACACTCAGTTAATTTAAAATTAACCAAAACCGTTTTTCGCTGTAAGTTCGGAGTAAATTATCCACCGAAAATTATTTTTATACCATCTTAAAGTTCAAAATTTTACCTTTTTAATGATACCAATTTTGATATTCAGTTGCTAGGCAATGGTGTAATTACTTTAGCATTATTTTTCCTGCTTATTTTTTTCAAATGTCGTTTGGAAATGTTTTCATTGGTTCTTAAAGAATTCTAAAGCTTATTTAATTAGATTAAAAAATTCCTTCAGTTAATATCACCCACAGAGAAAGAGTACTTCTCTGTGATATCACCTGTCATCTTTTACCTGCGTTTCCTAAGAAATAATAAATAAGTAATATTTTAACTGAAAATATATAACTTTGAGTATTACGAGATTCGGAGTTACGTTTTCTTTCAGGCATCGTTAAAACACAAGTCAATCTCTCAAATTCTAACAAAGGCAAAGATAGTAAAGCATTTGTAAGCAGATGAAATCGATTTTTGACAACAGCACGCTCCAGAAATGTCGTTTAGAGACAAGCATTGGATTAATGTAAGTCGTTGCAGCCTTGGGTGGGCCGAAAAAGTCGAAGTATCTTAGATCTTTTTGCGGTAGTGCGGAAAAGTTGCGAACTCCGGTCATTAAAAAGTGTGCAAAATCTAATAACTCTCAACTGAAATCTTTTGTCGCCTCAATGAGCAGAAAATTCAGAAAATTGGACTAAAAATGGTCACAATTCAAAAATCAATAAAAAAATCACAGATTTCGTTGATATGTTTGCGGTAGTGGTTAAAAGTCACTATTTATTAACAACAACATCTTTACAAAATTTTAGAATTATAAGTTAATATCTTCTGCCGCCTCAACAGCTATGAATTTTGGAAATTTAAGGCGAATTTTTAAATAAATACACGTTTTACTTACCTCATTATAATGCGAATAGAAACTTTATTCAACCTTTGAAACATACAAAATTACAAAAGCACTAATTTTTGTAATCTTTTTTTGGACTCAAATTGTAACATTTGTTTTCTGGATTCTAGTGTAGCTCTGAGAGAGTATTGCGTATATAAGGCGCGTGGTCCGCAAGTGTTAATATTAAAGACAATTTGTAAAAAAGAAATCAAGATGAAGGAGGAAATAAAAACAGTAAATTTTCTCACTGATTTTTTGAGATAGATTCATCTGTATTCGTAAAACTGGAGTGGCCATTTTTTATGTGAATTAGAATTTGGGTAATTGAGTTAAAATGTAATTAAATTAATCGATCGACTGATATTTAAGTTTTGAAAATATTAAAATAGTGTATTGTCATAGATAGCACACAAGTATACAAAATTACAGAACTCTGGAACAGGGATGGGGAGCCTGTGGCCTTGTGGCCATGTGGGGCTTTCTTGAGATTTTTATGCGGCCTTACCAGTTACTTACAAATTGCAGTGAAATATATAATTGTCTGTATAAGGTTTCGCTCGAGCGGCTTTTTGCCTGACTGCCTAAATTTAATAATTCCCCGCCCCTGCTCTAGTACACCAGAAAGTGAGCGAAAAATAAATTACAAAAGCCCATCGTTACAAACAGAAAACAAATCAAGATAAATAGAATTGTATAAATAATTACATTTAATTTTTAAAAACAGCAGATAAAGTATAGAATAAAAATATCTTGATAATAAAAATCAGAATGAGAATAAAAACATGAACAGATTTTCAATGATTTTTTCGGATAGATTAACCTATATTTGTAACATTAGAGTGGTCATATTTCAAATGTTATAAAAGTTGGGATGTAAGAATTTTCAGGTTCTAATTTTTTAGAAATAAAATTTAATAATTATTTCAATCTTTGTTACTTCCTCTAAAAAAGAGTGTCAGCAGTGGCCTGGTGTTAAGGGGTCGACTTCGGGGATGGATGGTTCCAGATTCGAAACCATCGAAAACTGCTGTGTATGAAGATCCAGTGTAATCTGGCGTCGAGAGTCAAAAATCTTATCATTGATGTGGTGTGGAAGTTGGGAGATGGAGATATCGGCCCAGATGGCGTCCTCGTCCTGTGACCGCGATTCAGAAGCATCCCGAAATATCCCTCGCGTTGTTTCAAAACGGAGCGTATTTATATAACTAAACTAAACTAATTAAACTGTTGACACATTTAGACTCAATCAGAATTGCTGGATAAACGATGTGTTTCAAAGTTGTATTATGGACTATCTTGCATTCATCTCCTAACGGAATCATATGACCAGGGCGACATATGAACTGGAATTCCTATTTCAGATGTACCAATCATACTACCTACGACTGGATTCAGAGATTTTAAATTTTGTTAATTTCTGTAGTCTCGATGACAAAGCACTGTTTTAATATTTTCAAAAATTATTAATCAGAAAATCGACTAAATCAAATTTTTACTCCACATGAGTGTCTCACTGGTAGAAATTCCAGAAAAAATTGATGAAAAATTAAAAATTGATTTTTAATTATGAATATAAATTATAAATTAAAAGGTGAAAATAATTTTTCTAAAATTTACTTTTTAATACACCAATAAAAGTGTATCTTTTAAACTTTTTTTAATAATTTGTTCGCAACCATATTACCTTACATACGCGGCACTCCATCGATCCTCCCTTCCCCTATTGAATTTCAGAAAATATGCCACTCCTGTAAGTATCTTATTCTAAGTGCCTTACTACCAAAGAAATCTTTCCAAAATGTGGAAAAAATGTTTGATCACGCTAATTTTTGATGACTGGGAGTCTATCTCAATTCTTATTACCATAAGTAATGAATTTATAAGTAATGTTTATTGAATTGAAAATGGATGTAATATTTGTTGAATAAGAAGTAGCGAAATTGTTAAAATCTAACGAATTGTAAATTATCTAACAAATATTATTGCAATAGCAAGAAAATCGCGCTGAGGTGTGGAGATCCACATCACCACAAACAGAAGCCTTTTTTTACAACGATGGAACCAGGATCAATTACCCTCAAGCATACACCACATCCCAGAAATACGCAAGTCCCATTTCAGCTTGACTCCATGCGGTTCAACAGGGTTTCTATATTTTAAGTTGGCGATAGTAAAGCTACTAGGTACCAAACGGCCAAGTGAAAAAACCGCCAAGCCTGAAAATTTCACTGATTCGAATGAATCAGATGCAGCGCCTCCTAGCGAATAAAAATAGTATTTTAATGATTCCAATGTATTTATTCGGTTTATAATTATAATGAAGCATCAATGCAAACAAAATAATGCAATATATTGTGGAAAAGGGAACTTTGTAAATCGCCACAAAGTTTCAAAGCAGTTAAATGTTGTTTTTTTTCAAAAAGAAATATGGGTTTTGAATTATTAATTACATCCCTTTTTGAGTATTTATTTTGACCTTCGTATAATTTTTATAGAGAAACGGCTTAACTGATTCTAGAAGAATATTTCTCTAACAATCATATGAAATTTTATAATCATCAGCAAATTTTTTCTACCCCAAAATATGGGTTCGGTGGAGCCCTTTGCTTTATCTTTTCGCGAAGACCGCCTTAAGCCTCAAAACTATTTAAATCCTGTGGTAGTTTTTTTTTTCTTTCCTTTTACCTTTGAATAGAGGATGATGTTTCATGATTACCAAGACTAAGATTTTTACCAAGATTCACCAAGACTAAGTTTCTAACCAAGAAATAAGAGACATAAAACTGAAATAACTTTGAAAGTCTAAAAGTTAACAAGATCCACTCCATACCGAGCCCAGATTTTTATTAATAATTTTAACAACAATAAAGATATTAAATGTGGTTGTATCACAACAAGTACTGGAGGTAACCCTTGTTGGGGTTCAAACAACTCGGAATTCGATGCTTCTTTTTTTAACTGCATCACTCCCTAATTGGTGATGCAACATGTATTCTTACAGAACAGATTAAGAGATAAAAAAATATTAATATTAAATGAATAGGAAATTGCTGGTTCTGAAAATGAGAATACAGGTATGAGAAAAAAATTCAGAAGATTATAAAAGGTCATCATTCTATTCGCTGCAGTTTAGTGTTTTTAGGACAGATGGAGGACATTTGCAGAATCTTTTATAATGTCATCATATTTCGCTCAAAGCCGTTGGAAATTCCGTTACAGTATCTTCAATATTACTAAAGTTATTAACGAAAACCAGATTTGGTTTCTAGTAGGACATCCTGTGTTGTTGGAATCGATATAGGATGAGCATAACACTAACAATTTCCTTGCTCGTCTTCATTTCCAAATTATACCTATGCAATGAGTTCGGTACTTTATCGGAACTATCATTCCAAGCCCGAAAAATAAAGAACTCCCACCGTTGCTAAAGAGAAACTGCTAATTGATTCCAACATTCTACGAGTGCTTCCATATTTCACGAGCCAGGTCAATCCTTAATATCTGTAGTGAATCGAGAGAGCCAACGGAGCGCTTAAATTCCACTTTAAATCTATCCTGGCCATTACTATAAAGCGGGCCAGTTAATCTGTCGGACCTCTTGCCGGTGCGAGGTCTTTAAGCGAATGACCATTATGCATATTGAGCTTACTGGAATGGGAAAGGCTTTACATGAATGGTAATGAGACGAACAACCAGGGCACAGCTTCGACGGTCGAATAAATTAGGGTTAACGGTGGGCGGGCACGTCAGGGGCTTACAGTCCATTCTCTCATAATGGACGAGTCGGACCGAAATCCGGCTAGAATTGCGGTCGCCACATTATCCTTGGGGCATGCCTTCCTTAAGACTGATTTTATCTTAACGCGGCGGCAGTGTAAATGCTATTAACTGTTTTCGATACATCTTTCCTGGCAAAGATAAGATGTTAATTGGCGCCATTATTGTGGAGATGAACAACACTCAAATGCGAAATAGTTCCTCTAAATTTGTTATGAATTGCTCCGAAAGGAATAAAAATCTTACAAATTTTAAAATTAAACACTAAAAGTGAATTGGCGTTTTAAAATATATGTTACTTGATAATGGGCAGGGATTACGTACATGAGCCGAATTCGGTGATCTTATCCCTTCTAGAATTAACATTATAAGCTCCTAAATATTATATTATGCAATTACTCACATAACAAATTTGATGTAGATATTTCCTGTGCTCTTTTGTAAATCCATGGGCATAGCCGAAGACCGATGATTTAAAATTGCAATCTAATATTAGTTCCCCTGTTAGGCGGCTAAGGGCGGGAATATTCGTGACCATTTTTAAATCCGCTAGTAAAGAACATCTGTTATACAAATAAATAATCATTTTGAATGTTTTATTTAATTACCTTTGCTTGAAAAGAACTTGTTTGGAATGCAACTTGGAATCTTTTTTGTAGTATCTTTTATTGCTGTGATACTATTACGTACAGTGAGGTATAATATGCATTTAATCAAAATAAGTTTAAGGGTCATTCAAATGAAACTGTTCGATAAATGTAATATGCATCATTCTGGCGTATACATGATTTATGGGATAAATGTCGACAAAGCAACTCAATTTCAAAATAAACAATGCTCTAAAATGCAATTATCACTTCTATAAGAAAAGTGCAATAATGCTGATAAGTTTTATTCCCTCAGAGACTCTCTAGTTAGAGAAATTATTTTATTAAATTTATGAATTCACTTTTATAGCAATTATAGCAGACACAAACGTGCTATTTGTAAGCGAGAATATAATTAAATAATTTTATGCATTTCCTTCATTCTTTACTTACGTATACGAAGTTTTTAGGTGTTTAGGTAAAAATTTGAGGCGCACTTAATAACATGCAGCGATTTTATATATTGTGTATTTATAATTTTTTAATGCATTCAGCAAGACTTCATGTGTTCTGTAAAAATTTTGCAATTCACAAAAATAATAATGGGTAAATGTATAAGATTTCTGATCCATTTTCACTTGCTCCGATATTATTATTCTTTTTTTCCCTTTACAAGTTTTTCGATTTATTAAAAATAGATACATCAAAAGATAACCATAGACAGGCATCAAAACAACGCTTCTGAAAGTGATATGAAATCAAGCAATTTCAAAAGCAAGTCGCTGAGGAAACTACGTGCAACATCATTGCACCCAATTAAATAATTCCGAACATGATTCTAATGTATATAAAAGTAAATGATAATGAACATTATCAGGAATAAAGCTTTATACACAAGGCAATGTTTTTAATATGTTGTAACGCTCTTTCTGTAGTGAAAAGACCTACAGATGCATATATTGATTGTGTCATTCATTGGTAATGCGGACGCTCGTAGTTTTGTACATTGTGCCAATCTGAGTTGTCTGTGTCTCCAGCATTCTATGAATCTGTTTTATGAAATAAGTAAATTGATTTTATTTATTACGGAATGTCTTTTGTAGTCTGTTACTTTTATGACTCATCACAAAACTGAAATTATGATGTAATTAATTCTTATCTTCTTGTTCTTTTACAGAGAGTCTATGGAAACCCTGTTACGTGAGCATGCCTTTCGATATTCACCTTTTCGAACGCTGATGACCGGTGAATTACCGCCAGACCAATATGCACTATCAGGTAAGAATTATTTCTTTTCTATTTTTTACAGCTCTAAAATAGATCCCGCTTTGGGATAATAAGGTGGAATTTTTAGCCAGCATAACACAAGAAATTAATCATGACAAAGGTTGCGATTTGTAATGAAATACAAATGGCCTCGTTTTTTGTAGTCGTGCAGAAGAGGTTCTTTATTTCAAATCTCTTCATTTTCTTTTATCTCTGCATTTTTGTTGTTTTTGCTATTTGAATAGAGATAACAGTTTGAAAAAGTAACTTATTTTTTCACAGAAGATAATTTTAATTACGAACATTATATGGTATATGCCCCGTGTAAAATAATTTTCGCAATTTTACGCTTTGTGAAATACTCGTGAAAATACTTAATATTTTCTTTCTTCCAACTATAGCTGGACTCGGAGGCATGCCATCCAGTGCCGATCTCTTATTCATGGCCAGCCAGACAGGATCTCCATGGAAATTTCCATCTGCTCCTCTAAGCATGGCAGATATCAGTACACTGATGGCAGCCCAGCACCATTCACAACAGAGCCAAGCCAGCTTACAGAGTCTTTATTTTGGACTGCAACGTTCCGCGTTCCCGCCATTTTCTTTGCTTGGCGCTGGAAATCCAGCCTTCATGCCAGGTTCTTCACCTCATCTACAGTCGCCAGCCTCGACTTCAGCAAGAACAACCATTAGCGGTTCCAGCCTATCGCCATTAAATTCATCGCCAACGATGACATCTGCGCCAACCAACAGCCATACAGGAATGTATTCCTCTGTACCGATGACAGCAACCAGGTTACCTGCAATATACCCAGGAATGAAGTTTCATCCTTACTTTCATCCCAGACTTGTGCAATCATCACCAAGTAAAGATTCGGACTGCGATGGCTTGGCACCACAAGTGTAGCGTTCGCAAAGTGAGCCAGTTCCTTAAAAAATGCTCAAAAACTCGCACCAGAAATGTTTAAAACTGCCAAATAAGAGATCGTAATGTTTGCTAGTTTCCTTATTTCGATTGGAGATGAAGCATTCTGTTCCTGTAGAGCAGGTATCTTACAGGAAAGACAAAAGAAAACGTGCTTATCACGCATTTTCAAAAGTTTTGCAGCAAACTGTTATTTCCGCAGAATCTCAAAAACTGTTCAATGATTGTTTGTTTCTTTATGGTGTTGTATTTTTAGATTCCTCTTAAAAACTGCTTATGAATTGCAGCACAAAGATAGCCAATGATGTATGAAAATTACGAACTTTATTAATAGGACAAAGAATTCCTAAGAAGCTTAAGGAATTTCAAATAGTCAAAGTAATCATTTTCATGAATGTTTAGCAAATCCCAGTGTGTAATGCCGCGGTTTTCATAAGTTTTGTGTTATATTTTGTAAACTCACATTTTACTAACAAAATTCTTCAACAAATTCTCACCTTGTTACATGTAGGGATTCTCAATTCTTACCAAATAAGGAGTGAATAAAAATCTATTTAGCATAAAAAAAAGACTTTGGGTAGCATTTTAAAGATATCATTATTATTAAGATAGAAAATTATAAGATACTAAGAAATGCCTTAGAGTAATACATACATTAAATAACTGAATAAAAATTTATACTTGCAGTTGTAATTGTTAAAAATCCTATTTTAAAAATAATGTTTATTACGAAAATTCTGATTCTAAGTGTTTTCTTGTACACTTTTATATATAAAAATAAATGAATATTGAAAATTCAATAAAAATAACTTAGAAACTGAGTATGTACTTGCAAATTATCAATTTATATTGAGTTCCTATATTTTCGAGGGTTATTTTTTATTGTATTACCTTTTTCTAATAATAAAACCTCTTTCTGTTATAAAACCCTTTGAACAAAATATGATACTTAAAATTTAAATTTATATTAATGCTCCAGAAGTTCATTGTAAGTAAAAATAATTATGCATGCATTTTTAAAATTTATAGAAATTGATTTAGGAAATGGACATGTATTATTTACTTGTGGTTGCTGTTGAGACACCAAAAAATAATTTAAGCGGTGTTGAAGGAATAAAATGGTGAGAAATCTAAATGTTATAGTCGGAAGCAATAAGCTCATACAAAAAATGCATATCATTCATGCTGTTGATAATATCCAGTTTTGCATACAGTAATGTGAAAAACATGAGAATAATTAATAAATTTTTGTAGATCGAAATCATTATTTTAAGCCTGTCTTAATTGACTCCCATAATCTGTTTATTAAGAAAATCCAAAACGAGTTAACTTATTTATTAAATTTATAAAATAATTTGATAACAATGAATTAAATTTATTTTATTAAAATTATTTTTATCCTGTTTTAATTTTAGATTAAAAATATGCATTTCTCCATCTAATATGGTGAGTTTTTAATAGAATCAAGGAAATAAGTTTTGAGATTAATGCTCGTGAAAAGTGAAGACAATTCTAAAAAGGCCCCAATTCGAAATTTGACTGGGCTTGTTTGAAACACAAACGCAATTGCTTTTTATATGTTTACATTTTAGTAGCTTTAAACAGATACGTGAGCAATTTATCAGATCAAAATATGATAAATTTATCTTTTCTTTTTATCCAGGTACACATATTTTAATAAAATGCATTTTTACTTCTTAGTTTTTTGCTATAAAGCTAAATTCTCTCTAAATTCAAAGATTGACTATGACATTCTCCTCACTGATTGAATATACAATAAGAGAAACGAAAATATTATTAATACTCTATCATAGAAATGGTTTCTTGTTCCAAAAAGAGTACACGTTTAAAAAAACTTTGTAGATATTGTTTATACATATTCGAATTTGTTATTTAAAAAAATAACTGATCTTTCCTACCTTTGAACAATGATATTTGTTAATTTATTTAAACACTTGTATATGATTTCGTATTGATTATAAAGGGTTTATGATTGGATGTAAAGATTGTAAATTAAAGTAGATTAATAGATATTCTAAAATATGTTTGGTGAAAATATGCTGTTATTCTGGACGTAAGGGTGTGATTTTAAACGTGCCAGCAATATTTTATGTTATGACTTATAATAAAAATGTTTTTGGAAAAAGTATAATCATCATTTGTGTTCGATTACTTTATTTTTAGAAATGAATTTGAAATACTTTTATAAACTGACTCTTTAATCAGTGGCGTAGAAACGGCGGGCAAGGGGTTATAGATGCACTGGGCGCCAATCTTAAGGGGTGCCATGGAAACAAATATTTAGTGGTTATATGCCACTTTTTGAGGCCAAATTTTATAATAAAGAGGAGAAAAATTATACCATGCAACGGGCGCCATTTACATTTGCTAAGCCGCTGATGACAAGTGTGAAAAAATCTAGTTGCCTTTTACTCTCACTACGCCGCCCACTTTAATAAGAAAACACATTTTTGTAATACAACAACACAAATGAAAATTTATATAAAAAAAACTATACATATTTTAAAGGGCTATTTGATCTCTGAAAAGATCAATGTCATTCTTGATAGTTTTCTTTTGATACATTATGCAACATTTACATCACAATACACGTATTTAAATCTAAAAGTGTAAGGCACTTTAATGCAAATATTTAATGGAAATTTTATAATAAATATATATAAATTTTTAAACAACTCCGAATTATACTGTCTGAGGGAGCAAAAACAGGTCGTCGGTTAAGGGCAAAAACACACAACGCGGTTTTCGACGACTGAAGACAAGTGGGCTGAGTTCACATGGGCGTTAAGCAAATCAGTGCTGGCAAGAGACGGTGTCGATTCGGTTTTCAACCGTCAATGCTCGGTGTTCAATTTCACCGGCAGCAGTTGGCCTGTAGAGTAGTGAGACGTCAGACATAAAATGGATGTTTTGAACAAAGAAGCAGTTACTTTTTTTTTTATAAACAACCAGTTAAACAAAAAGTGCCAGAAGAAAAGAAATGATTTTAGACTTGTAAAATATGACAAAAAATGAAATAGCACCATAAAAAATCAAACAGCAACATACTTAACAACATGAATGAAATATAGTTGTTTTTATACAAACATCAGAAATATCAGTGTATATATTTTAGAACAAAATATGATTTATAGAAAAAAATAGAAAAAATGTCTTAAATAATACAAAAAGCGTCAGAAGCTTTAAGCTCGGAAAAAAGCGCAAGTGGTCTACCCTAGACTTTCTCGTATACTCCCTAAAGGCGATGAGTCAGCTAATATTGTTATTGAGCCATTATCTTGACCAATGTGACAGTTAAATAAAATATGCCGAGTCAGAGATGCTCATACGTTTCTACCTCAAAACGAACACATAACGATTGACTCGCTGCATGGTCCGAGCACGATGAAACTAATTCACGTGACACATGACAAACGCGAATCATCTAAAATCCAACTGCATGTTAAATAACACTACACAGTGCTGTAACATCACGTCTGAACAATATTTTGACTTTAATATTTTTCCTTT
>BGPR01000284.1:759778-811656 GCA_013235015.1 Araneus ventricosus
CACGAAACATCGCATTGTCATCAAACTAACATCACTGGATTATTACACATGTATAGTAAAAGTTGTATATGCTTCAAAATAAAAACGGAAGTAAGAACATTGATTTGGAGTTAATCTGCAAATAAAACAATATTTTCTTAATCACGCGCCTCTGTTAATGAAACGCGTAATGAAAGATTTGATGAAGCAATAAATAGGTTACACTTAATTTTATAACAATAGAAAGTATTGTAACGAATTTCACTTAAAATGATTTTTTTAAATGACTATTAAAATTAGAAAAACATTGTACATACATGAAATAAGTATCATTAAATAGATAATTGTGTGCTCTTTAAGATGGTGCAAAATTAAATTTCGTGCGATAAATATTACAGAAGTTATTGGCGAAAAACGTCTAAAGATAGCTTAATTTTCGTTATTTAATTAAATATCTTTAAAAGTAATTAATTGTGAAAGTTGACAATATCACAGTTGACCTAGACATGTACCCCAGAATGTCGTGTGCAATGTCGTCCGGACTACAATTCTCTTCTCTTTAGTGTTTGTGTCATTGACCGGAAAAAACCACATAGTGTTCTTTCTTTTTCTCCTTAGGTCCTCTCCTTACGGTAGGAAGCGGGCTCAACAATCTTGAAGGATTTTACACACTCATTATGATGATTTAAAAATTTGTAAGATTGAATAACATCGCATTGAAACATCACTTAAAGAGAATAATTAACATCATTGGATTGTGGTATAAACATATTGAAAGATGTATATACTACGAAATAAAAACGAAAATAAAAATTCTGCTTTCTGTTAATATTCAAAGAAAACAACATTTTTTATCATAACTTTCACAGTGGTAAAAATACAGGAATGAAGGATTTGATAAGACGATAAATTGGTTTGAATTTAATTACAATAATAGAAATCATTGTTACAAATTGTGTATGGAATAAATTTGAAATGTTTATTAAATTAAAGAAAAGAACGCATGACATTTAAATTTTATCATTCAGAAGATAATTTTCTGCTCTTTAAGATGGCACGTAAAACATCAACGTGCAATATATTTTTCTGAAGTTATTGGCGAAAAACTGAGCTAAAATGCCGAAAATTGGCTTAAATTTCGTTATTTAATTGTATATCTTAGGAAGTAATTTTTTTGAAAGTTGAGAAAAGCACAATTAATCTAGGAACGGACCCCAGAATGGCTTGTATAAATTTCATGTCGAAACTATTTTCTGTTTAGGAGAAGTTCTTGCGACAGATAGACCGTTAAAACATCTTTTTTCCCTCCCTTTGTCCTCTTCCTACGATAGTAACCGAACTAGGGATTGCAATCCGGAAAACCGGATCCGGCATCATTAGATGTCTACCGGATCCGTCACCAATTTGCCGGATCCGATCACCGGATCCGGTAAATTTTAAAAAAAATACATGAAACGGATTTCTTGAAAAAGTACTCGCGTTGTTGTATGAGTAGGTACTTAAATGCGTGGTGCGTACGAGTCCTTCGACCTGACTCACCCGCTACACATTCCGCGCCTGCCCCACCACGATGGCGCCAGCGTGGCGCCGCCACGCGAGCCGCGTTTGCCGTCCATCAATTGTTAATGTCATTTGTCTTGTTCGAGTCAACACGTGTGTAGCGTGTTTTTGTCGCTGCTTCGTTAAATAAACGTAAGTAAATAGACATTGTTATTGTTCAATTGATAGATGAATCATGTTTATGTTGCATTTACGAGTATGAGAATGATTTAAGTAGATAATTAGACTTAGAAATGAATTGAGTAACGATCCATATTTCTGATTTTTCGTTATAATAATTCTTCTTACATAGTGACCGAACTAAGGTTTTAAAGTGTAAGTATGTAGCTATTTGTATTGCACTGCAGGTACTAGTCTAAAAATTCTAAAACAAGCATGTCACTTTTGAAACCAAGTCAAAATGAGGAGAACAGTGGTGACGACGTTGAGGAAAATGCATGGCATTATTTTTAAAAAAATAGACAAAGACAACTGCGCAAAATGCTCATTGTGCTTTCATATGCTGAAAAATCAGCAAAGGTTCTTACAAAGGTTTAAAAAAACATTTGAGAAGATAGCACTGCATTGATCTAAGTTCTGAAAATATCCAATTAAAACGTTCTAATTCTGATTTATTTCCTAAAGCATCCGCGTCAAAAACTGATTCAGTTTATATTATTTGTGAGAAAGAAATAACCAAGAAAAAGTCTAAAACAATTGGCAGCTATTTTAAGAAGGAAAACTCTATGGAGAGGATGGTCTCAAGAATGGTCTGTAAAGATGGTGTGGCCCTCAGTTTATTTTGATCATCGTCAGATTTGAGATATTTGTTTTCGAAAAGCGGATTTCAACTTCCTAATTCACCAAACACAATAAGGTCTATAGTTACAAATTTTGCAAATACCATTAAACTGACTTGATTATTGAATTCGAAAATCTTAAGAAACAAGGAAAAAGATTCGCTTTAAGTTTTGACGAATAGACTTCCCAGAAAAACACCGATATTTGAACCTGAACGTACACCACAAAGAAAGAGACTTTAATCTGGGCTTAATTAGAATACATTGCTCGAGTTCTGCTGAACATACTATCAGTTTGATTTAAAAAAAAAAAAAAACATCTGGAAAGCTTTGGTCTTGATTCTGACACTGATATTATTGACGTGACTATTGATGGCGCAAGCGTCATGGTCAAAGTTGGTAAACTTATGAGTTCCTACCAGCAACTGTGCTTCGCACATGGTTTACAATTAGTCATTGTCTAACTATTACTAAACTAATATAACAATTGCAATTTAACTAGTTACACTATACTAACTTTTTATTGTTGATCCATACGTAAATGTTGATTAATTATAACAGTGTAAATAAAGTTGATTTCATAAGAAATAAACGTTTTTTTATAAACTTTGTAATACACTCACTTTACCATCTCTTATACAGTTGATTTTGGAATGAAGAACCAAAATCGTTTTGATGTGACCAATCCGGCCGGATCCGACTGGATTGAAATTGGTGCCGGATTGCAATCCCTAAACCGGACTAACAATAAGAAACCTTGAAGGCGCTCTCGCTCATTAGGATGATTTAAAAATTTGTGAAAATTAATCAAAGCATCTAGGGAATAATTCCCTAACGTCATTAGATCACAGTGCCACGACAACCAGAAACCGGAAGTAAAAAGTCTCCTTTGCTCCTAAAATTAAACGCGGATCATCGCATAACAATAAAGCTAACGTCATTGAATTAATGCATCGTATAGTAAAAGCAATGTATGCTCAAACATAAAACCAGAAGTAAAAAGTCTGCTTTGAAGTGAAATGTCCAAAGAAAACAATATTTTCTTATATTGAATGTAATACTGGCAAAAGCACACCTCGCGAAACAGTAAATTGGCTTGAATTTAATTCTATAAGAATAAATAGTATTGTTAGAAATTGCATTAAATTTTTTTTAAACGTTAATAACAATCAGAGAAAAAAAAACTTTACAGCAATGGAATTAATATTATTAAACAGATAATTTTCTGCTCTTTAAGATGGTGTAAAAATTTTCGAGTAATAAATAGTTCAGAAGTAATTGCCGAAAAACGTCTAAACATTTGGCTTAGAGCGGCTAATTTTTGTTATTTAATTAAATATCGTAAGAACTAATTAATTCCGAAAGTCGAAAATAGCACAGTTGACCTACAAATGCACCCTAGAATGTCGTGTGCAAATTTGATGTCGCTACCCTTCGCCGTTTAGGAAGAGTTCTTGTGACCGACAGCCACATGTATTTTCTGTTTTATATTATACATGTCTAATATTTTATTGTTTATACTTAGATCATGCATAATCGAAAAGCATGCTTGATTTGTCATGGAAAATCATCTTGCATTCCGATCGTAACCCTCAATACCACATAAGATGCAAAATTTTCCGATGAGAAAACCATCTTCACTCACCAAAATTTATTTTTGGAAAATATCTTAATTACAGCACGCCAATAATGATGAATTGTGATATTTTGCATATTTTATAATTATCATTTAATCAAAATCTCAAGATCTTTAAAACTGCTCACAATTATTTCTTTCTAAAGATTCAATCAAAAACAATTTTCATTAACAGTCAATGATTAAAGAGTCTTCAAATCTTCTTTAATTATAAGAAATTAAAAAGCCTGTAAATTGTTTTAAATCTGCATACAAGTATTCCCTTCCACGTTTCATTAAAAGCAGTTATTTAATAAAAATTATCTTGCATAAAAGCGGAATAAGTAAAAAACGAAAAGGGAAACTCCCAGAAACGGGAGTTGTTACAATCTAATAAACTTTGCCGCGTTTGACACTTTCTCAGCTGACATCACGAAGCTTGTGCGGAATAAAATATAAACCACAGTAAAGGTTTCAAATCTAATATTAGTCGGTTTATCAAATAAAAAAGAAATTCTCTTTGAGACCGTGCTTATTTAAAAGAAATAAGTTTATGTCGCTGCGGTGGGGAGTTTTTCGATAAGAAGATACCGACAGGCTCTTCTAATATGAAATTGGTACAAATTCGAGGGAAGGTATACAAAAGAAAATGGTATTTTATTTTCGATGAGCTCAAATTCTACACAAAAATACAATGGCTTTGATTATATAATACCAAATATCACTTTATTAAAACTCTGTTGGTTTTTCTTTGTGAATATAACCTCTATGAGTAGAGTTGTAGATGAAGAGGTGGCTGAAAAACTTTAATATTCAGAGAAGTAAAAATTTCGAAAATCAAAGCCAAGAATAATTTCTAAAATTGGAAAACCAAATGTCATTCTTAAGAAAAAAACCTGCCGCTCAGAGTTTTCCCTAAATTTCCACTTTTTGAAATACAAATGATGACGCTTTTAGAAATCTTTATTTGAACTACGTTCCCTAATGAGCTCACTGGAAAAATGATGTTTCTCCAAAACGCATTTCTTCTCAATTAGCCCTCTAACTTTGATTCTTGTAGCGTCACAGGTCAAAGGGCCGCGAAAAACTGTCTTCTTCCTCTCTAAATATGGATGTATTGAGACATGGATATGATTCTGCAGTGGCTCGAACGGAAAAAATCAATGACAAAAGCAGCATGAGAATATAGTTCCTTCGTCCTCTTGATGCCGGACATAGTAATGATCTGACCCATTCCTTTTAGAAACTGAATCTAATAATGCAAAAATGGGAAGTGTGAAACGGAGAATAATAATGCCGAAATACCATACAACTTATTAAAACTATAAACAGTCAACAAGTGGTCTCGCTAATTTGGTATCAGTTTCATAATAGGTGACCCTGGTTTCCAGTTTTGATTTTACCCAAGATTCGCTGCTTGACAACTGCTGATGGAACTCAAGCGAGCGTGACTTCGGTTCAGACGTCTGATTAATTCAAATTTATGATGTTCACTTCCATGATTTATTGTGGAGCTTCAACACTTATGTTAATCCAACCCATCGAATTAATCCGCATCATACTAAAACAGTATTCATGTAATTCAACAGCAATAGGAATATCATTTTAGGATTTCAATTTGGGTATAGTCGGATGTGGAAGAGTGTCTATCTCACTCAACTCACAAGACAAGTTCGAAACCATTCTGTTTATAAGTTACAATTGAATTTCATACATTCCGTAATTTAGACCAAACAGACTGAACTAGTTAATCCGAGAACCAAACTTAGCTAGTAGAATCTGCATTTACAATGCGCTATTTCTCTTTTAAAAGAATTTTTTAAACGTTTCATAATATATAGAAAGACATTTTTAAAAAAATGGATGTGTAACAATGTTCCTGAAGCATAAACCGCAATCGCTTCATCCAGTACACAACCCCTCATCAACGTATTTCCACCTGTGTAATAAAAGTAAAACTCAATTTCAAACTGACACGTGCTGTCACTCCTAAAGTGACAACTTATCCATTGTCCCTGGGATGGAACCAATAACGAGGGCTCCAGCGAACGCGCAAATCGGGTGCAAAACTGGAAGGAACGAATCTAATATAACAAACCGACAGAACAAAAAAGCAACGAACCACTTGTCAAGTCGCGGATCGGATTAGTGGTGATATCTTCTCCAGGAAAGGAAATCAAATATAAAGTGCCAATTTTACTCATGGTGTATCCCCCTCGTTTCTTGCTCTTTCCCGTACAACGATTTTCTGTTTTGCCAAGGATGGAATGAAGAGCAGTTAACATGTCACTTGCGTATTGAGTTATACATCCGTCATGTTTTTCAGAACTTCACTTAACTAAAAGAGCAGGGTAAAGAAGCTCATAATAGTTAAGTAATTGATATAATCCATTATTATTTAGGTAAAAGTTTAAAAAATAGCATATCTTTCTTTGTGTTTTCAATGAAATAGACGTATAAAGGGCTAAACAAGTACATAGGAGATGAAAAGAGAGAGTAAAAATGATCAGCTATTTTTAAAACTACTATTAAAAATAACCTATTGAATTGTTTTTCCATTTCCTGGAATATGTAGCATGCAGGGAGAAAATATCGAGATTTTGATGAACCTCAACGTTTTAAACTTCCCTGAGTGCGAAAAATAGTTTTTGGAATTGTGTCTACCTGTCGGTCGGTCTGTGAACAGTGTAAATTAAGAACGAGACGAACTAGAAGAATGAAATTTGATATGCTGTCTCTTTACGCCAAAATTTTAAATCTGTATCAAATTTTAGACAAAACCCGTCAACAAGAATAGTACAATAAATGAAAGGTTTAAAAAAAAAACAAAAAAAATAATATAATTTTGAAAATTGGTACATGTTCGTGAGGGGCTTATGATGAACATACTAAACCTTTTTCAGTTTTCCTTGAATATCTCGAAAACTATTCAATATTTAAAGTACATATGATTTAACAAATTAAAAGGAGTGCGATTCCCTACAAATGGGTATTTTGATTTTTTTCAGGCTTTAATATTTATTGAGATAATTGGTCTCAAAATGGATGAATTTGTAAAAAATCTTAATTGATAAGACAATACATGAAGGATTTAAAGAAAAACAAAAAATCATATAGCTTTGCAAATTGGTAGAAATATTCCCGATGGGCTTATGATGAATAGTAAAAGTCCCCAGACTTGGGGGGGGGGTGAGCTCGCGCCGCCATCTTGGATTTCATCCCCCTTTTTCAGAATATCTCGATAGCTATTCAATTTTTCAGACTACATGTGATATAACAAATTAAAGAGCGTAAAATTTCTTAAAATATATACTTTTATTTTTCTTCCAGCTTTAATAGCTTCCGAGATAATGAGACTCAAAGTTCATCGCCATCTTGGATTTCATCCCCCTTTTTTAGTTTCTCGGGAATATTTAGAAATCTATTCAATTTTTAAATTTTATGTAATCAGCAACTTAAAAATTCCCTACAAATAAATGCTTTTATTTTTGTTTTTTAGCTTTGATAGTTTCACGAGATAATGGGTCTCAAAATTTGCCGTCATCTTGTATCCCCCTTTCCCCTTCCATCCCCTTTTTTTAGTCTTCAATATCTTGAAAACTATTTGATTTTCCATTACATGTAACACAACAAATTAATGATTGTAAAATTAACCTCTTTTACTATTTTTCTAGCTTTAATTGTTTCCATATTTAAGAGAAAAAAACTAAAAGAGGATAAAATCCAAATATACCTTTTTGAGACCCATTATCTCAGAAACTATTAAGAGCTAAAACAAATAAAGCATTTATTTTTAGGGAATTTTAGATTTAATATGAATTACATAAATTTAGAAAATTGGATAATTTCAAAATATTCAGAAAATTAAAAAGGGATGAAACAGATGGTATAATACTTTGAGACCCATTATCTCGGAAACTATAAAGCTGGAAGAAGAAAAAAAGATTGTGTAGAAATTTTACGCTCTTTAATTTGTTATATAAATTATAATTTGAAAATTGAATTACTTTCAGATATTGGAGGAAAAACAAAAAGGGCAGGAAATCAGCTGGTAGCGCATATCCCCCTCAGGACGGAGACTTTTAGTATTTCATGCAAATTCCCCTCACGAACAAGTGTACCAGTTTTCTTAGGTTTAATGTTTTTTTTTCCTTTAAACCTCGTTGACTGGACTATAATGAGTTATTTTACAAATTTCTACTCTGAGACCAATTATCTCAAAACTTTCAAAGCGAAGGAAAATCAAGCATTCATTTGTAGGGTAGGTACGCTCTTTAATTTATTAAATCACGTGTAATTTTATATTAAATAGTTTTCGAGATATTCAAGAAGAAAAAAATGGGAAGAATCCCAGATGGTGGCAACCTTTGAGACCCATTATCTCAAGACTATTAAAGCTGGAAGAAAATAAAAGTTTGTATTTGTAGGGAATTTTGCTCTTTGATTTGTTAAATAAATTGTAATTTGAAAATTGATACTTTTCAGATATTTAGGAAAAAAACTAAAAGGGGGGATGAAATCCAAGATGGCAGCCGAGCTCATCCCCCAGACAGAGAGACTTTTAGTATGTTCATCTAAGCCCCTCACGAACATGTGTACCATTTTCAAAACTGTATTATTAATATTTTCACCCAGACTTTGCACCTTCGTTACTAGACTAAAAGTGGTTTCTTTGCTTACCGCTTTGTCAATCAGAAATGAATTTACCGTTACCATTGCAGTTTATCTTTCAATTTCAAAAGAAACTGTTATAAGTATATTTCTCCTGACTCTGTAATTCAAGTAGATATATTCTAATGTTTGACTTTTAAAACCCCACCTTTGAAAAAGTTTCACGAATCAGATAACTCCATGTTGATGTTAAAACAATGCTAAAATAACTAAAATAATTTGTTGGACAGGCGATTTTAATTCGCAAAACTATATTGTATGAAAAAATATGGTAAATGTGGGTTTACGGGTACACACCTGATTCTTACAAATTTTCTTGGCGAACTTCCATTTGCCGTCGCCACTATTGTTTTTTGGTTGTGCAGTGCGATTTTATTGCTCTTTGCGCATGCGTCACCTGAAAACAGAGATAGAGCGCGCAATGCCTGGAGCATTTAAACGTGTACCGGGCAAATTTTTTAGCACAAAAAACATCAGCGGCTTCGCTTTCAGCTTGAGGAAGCTAGTAGCTTCGCCTTTTCATTGAATGTTAGGAATCTAGATTTTTTAAAATTCAAAAAAACTAAATTTCCACACAAATTTTTTTAACTTTAAAATATCAGCTGCTTCGCTTTCAGCATAGCAGAATACTAGTACTAACATTCATTTGAGTAACAAAACACACAGAATAATATGCGGTACTGAACCGATATTCAATCGAAGAATTCCAAACGAAGTTTTATTAAAATTCAAATTTATCGACCAATCACATCGAAGAGTTGAACAAAACAGTCAAATCGAAGTGGCGCAATATAGCCTGATAAGCAAAACACCGATGAAAGATCAATTTGTGCGCATGCAGGCTTGTCGCTCGTTAAAAACATCAAGGCATCACAAAACAAATGTTCTCTCATCACTCGTTTTTAGCGGCAAAGTGTTGGCGAACCTAGAGGAATGATGTAAGTGTGTACCGTAACCTCCACATAAACCAAAATATTGCTGCACTCAATAAATTTAGTAAGAGTTTACTAGTTGTATACAACTATGAACTAGTTTTTAGTAAATTTATGAAGCCAAAGACAAATTTGGTAAATTTATGACACACGACATTTTCTTTTATTTTTTAAAAAATTAAGTGAAGAAATCTGATCTAGAAATCAAAATGTAACTTATATTCATATGTAATAAATCCTTTACAAGGACGCTTTTTGAAGTTAAAAAAAAATTTAAAACCAGCTAACTTTCATTGTCTTAGTCGGTCGGCAGATTCCAGTAACTTCGCGGAACATCTTTAAAATACTAGACCAGCTATTATTTACCTATCGCATAAAATTAAAGATTTCTTTGTTTCGAAGTTATAGAAAGTCCCAACACACACTAATTTAGCGCTCTCTTTTTGCTTTCGACATTTACATTAATACATCGGCTTCTCACCCAATATTTAAAAATGGACATGAACTGGAACCTGCAAAATATTTATCAAAGTTTAATCGAATATCTTATTCTCTAAAATTATCCCAAATTTATGTGGTAATTATTTTATCAGAATCTACATGCTGTCATTAGAAATATCAAAACCAATTGCATAACATTTCAGGGTTATCTTAATCGTGATCCGATCCTAATTTCTTAATCATTAGAGATAGGCATATGTTTCCAATTGGAAAAATATCTTTAAATTAAGTAAATTTTATATTGCTTGAGTCAATAAATATGTTGCTGAAATCTAAATTTTTATTCTATCCCCTAGTCCTATTAGTCATATTTAGTAAAAAAAAACATACCCTAACATAAGTTCCTCCCGGGGACACCACGGGTACGTATTCACAAGTCTGAATGAAGTAGGGTTCTCGTTTCTCTGGGATATGCTAAAGGTGGCACTTTGATATCGGGACGTACCTCTTTCAGGAGAGGCCGTAGCCGTTGATGGCCGTTAGTACTCCACTTCAGTTTCCGACTCTGCCAGGGCAACCGTTCTTCAATTGTCCCCTTGCCTTCGACTGGCCAGGGTAACACCACTTGATTATAACTATTCAAAACCAACTCCGCTAACATAAGCAATAAAATATTCTCCTCTTCTGCACAAGAGCCAGAGTCGAAGCTTTGAATTGATTGAAGATCCGCCAGTAAACGGACTCAGCTCCCTCGAGGTGGCCTTTAAAATGAATGGCTTTAAATTGTAAATTCAAACTTCATAACTAGGTCAGTTTGGTCGCAGAAAATGGAGCTTTTTTATTGCTTGTAGAATATATCAGATTCTTTTACTAAGTGACTAAAAGGACTGAGGACTGTATAAAAATTTAGATTTCTTAATTTTTAATAGCAGTACATTTGGCTCAAATAACTCATAATTCTTTCTTAATCAAACTTTCAATTGAGGTATTTTTGTCTATCTCTAATGTTTTTAAGAGTTCCCGACCATAATTATACACCCCATATAAACAGCTGAATAACCAAAACATTGCGACAACCTACCTAAATCCCTTGTTAGTCAGATTAATTTATCTCAGTAGCAGCTTCATCGCAGAGCATAGACTCCATAAGCTTCTGTGAGTATCCATAGAAAAAGCGTACTTTAATGTGTCTAGCAGTGCGATATAAATAATGCGGCGATGCATTTGTAAACGCCGCGGATACATAGAATAAACAACAAAACTCAGAAGTGTGAAAGGAAAGTTTCTCAAAGACTTTTACTCTCAATGTTAGAATATGGAACTCCATGTACTGACCTCAGCTATCCGTTGCTGACACTATGGTATCATCGTTTATCCAGAAATAGTTATCAGATTTTAGGACCCATTTTTGTCGTCAGATTCTAGGATGGTGGGGAAGAATTTTTAGGTAGAATTTTCTCAATTTCGTTTTCATACATTTTAAAATAATCGTGTATTTCTATATGATTTATGATTTTCATTTATTGGACCCTCATTCAATTTTGTCCTTTTTCTCTTTCTTAATATGATGTGTTCCGGAAAAGCCAACGTTTTTTAGCTAATTGCCTAACGTTCGTACAGATCACGATTACACAATTGGGTGTAACAAACCTTTCCGACTGATGAAGCATTTGTAATTAAGTTTTCTCTAAATCCTTAGTTTTCGAAAATTTGCTAAAAAATAGAAATCCCCCTCTTTGAACCCCACCCCAGGCGCTTTAGCATACATCATTTAGGCAGCTTCCCAACAACTGTGTCAAATTTCAAAACTACAACTTTTTTGGTTTACATTTCGTTGATTAACTAAGTCGAGAGGTCTTGTGAGGAGGACGTGAGGGGAGAAAGGGTACGACTGTTCATCAAATGGGTTGTTAACACCCCCTCCTACACATACAATACTACCTTGTATATATTATATAGGCATGGTTTTCTTGAGGGTTGTGACACATTTTAATTGATTTTACTATTACAACAAGGAATTTTAGAATATTCACTTTTGAATCCCGATCTTCTAAACTATGATGCACAAAAGACTTTTTAGAAAATTTTATGTAGGATTAATTTTGTAATTGAGTGTTTCGAGATATTTAAGAAAACTGAAAACGTCTCTTTAACCGCTACGTCCCCACCTGCGGGACTTTTAATATGTCGTTTAGGACACACCCCCCCCAACAACTCTCTGTGCAACATACTGTGCAAATTTCAAAGACCTACGCCATTTTTTTCTTTTTTCATCGTTCGGCTGGACTGACACTTTGGTGACCAGTCCTGGCTGCTATAGTTTAGGCTGGCCGTCCACTGGAGGCCGAGATGTGGTTCTGACAAGGCGTCCTGGGACTAATGAGCTTCCCTAAAGGAAGTGAAGTGAAGGGACTTAGGTTTTAGTTTTGGACAGAATGTTGGTGTCTACCGGGCAGGTGAAAATGGTGAGAGGTGATTTGCGGCTAGAATGCTGTAATTCAATTTTAGGATGTCAGTAAGATGCTAATTATATGTAACAGTGCTGTTTGAATGATATTGAGTTAATTTTGGGGTTAATTTAGTTTTTATAACCCATGAAATAATTTATTCATCAAGATTTGTTTTTATGTTAATGTTATGTCTTGTGTCTGTAAATAAATGTCTTGAAAATTTTTAAAAGTACAGTTTTTATTTCTAGACATTACGGTGGCCTTGCGCCAAGGCGAGAGCGGCAGTCATAAAACCTGTATGGCCTTGCGTAAGAGAAAATTGAATGTGCAATTTGAACCTTTTTTTCAGCCAGTTGAAAAGAAAATTGGGCACGGATCTACAATTAATGTTGACAGACCTCACTTAATAATTTTATTTATGTAAAGTCATAGGGTTTAGGAGTTATCATGTGTCCACAAGTATGCGATTATAAAGACTGACAGATAGTCAACTTCATGACGGATTTGAATCCAAGAATTTGATACGGGCCTACATTCCTGATGATAAAACTGTAGCACCCAAACATCTTTCTAGCTATTTAAGTTTTGAGTTATCGTGTTCACATGAACACGGACAGACAAACTTCCTGTGGACAGTTTTGTCCAAAATTTGACCGAAAGTGCGTAAATATCACATAGCAAATTCATCCCTCTAGCTCTATCGTTTTTGAAAGAGTTATCGTGTTCACAGACAGACAAAACATAATTCCAAAATTGTGCTTTTCGGACTCGAGGGAGGAATAAGAACGTGGAGATTCATCAAAATCTCGGAGTTCCGATTTTTTGACGATTACAATACTTTCTCTTTATATGCTTCGTATGCAGAGAAAGTAAAAGATTAGATTCAGATTTAGGGAATAGTCTTTTTTTGTCGTCTTTAGAAATTTAAATTTCAGAAGAACCCAACTTAAAATTCTTATATTTCTGAAATATTTGTTAGCCATGGCTAAAAGAGCAAATAAACTGCTACCACTGGTTGAGTGAACCAAAATTTAACTGCTCTCGAAAGAAGATTTGGAATATGAAGAAAAAATAATAAATAGTACATAGAAAATTACAACTAAAGTGGATGAAGCATTCAAAAGGAAACAGTCAGTAATAAGCCACGATCTGAAATGAAGCTAAATAATAGATACCGGAAAAGCTATGCTTACCGCACATTCAACCCTTCCCTTCCCCTTCTCCCTTAAGATTTAAGTCTTTTGCTGAGTTGTTGAAATTAAAGTTATTCAGCGAAATTATACACAAGATATAGTAAAAAATAGTACTCATTGATATAAACGTATGATGTAAATTGATGTCAGAATGCAATTATCTTTAAATTTTTTGTCTGTCATATTCAGTAATTAGCAAAATATTGTTACTTGAAAGGCTACTACATAGAGCTATCCATGATAAATACAGCATTTGGAAGGTGTAATCCAGCTCTTTGAAACTTTTTTGTCCCTTGAAAACTGACAGTCATTCAAAAGTAACTTTCAATGAGAACCGTCTTCTGGACATTTTGGAAAAGATGATGGTGCAGGTCGGACAGAGTTTAATTCATTGTTATGGCAACAGTTTTCCAGAATCAAGTGCTTGACAGTGTATTGATAGTAGATGCGTGACGATAATTCTTGCCCCATTAATTGCTGCTTGGCAAAAGGTCTCATCAACCTGACAACAGTTTTTCTCCAAAATTAGCTTTTGTGTTAGCAAAGTCTGATGGTTTTAAACTGTTGATGAATTCTAGAGAATACAGCTGGATTTCAGTCCCTTTCGTCAGATTGTACGAAATCACGACTGTAATAAAACTTAGCAGTCTCCTTCTCAAATATTTTGATTTTTGTTCCTCTTCATTTTTTTCGGACATAATATGGCTGTGTTGATAAAATCGTTGACTTGCAGAAATAGTGCCAATTAAATTATACTTAATGATGTAAATTTTAAATAATGTGATTTATAAACTGATATATTATGTCAAGTTGTAAGAGATTCTATCAATCATACTTTATTTATTGACCTCTGCATCATTTGAGAGAAAGGGATGCTGATAACAGAAAATTATAGAATTTTTGTACACAGGAGATAGTTTTTGTCACATCGCAATCTATTTATAAAAACATTGGCACCTTGTCTTGCACTAGATTTCGAGCAAGTCTATTTTCAACAGTTATGTGAATATGTGCTTTTTTTGTAGGTTTATTATTGTCGAATTTGCTGTATTTGCCGTTTTGTTGTTTGGTTGCGGTTGATGGTTTCTTCTGAGATGGGATGATCCTAGGGAATTTTTTCAGAGTTACCAAGCGTTGTGTCTGTGCCAGTTTTTTTGGAGTCTCTCTCACCTCCTTCAACCGTCTTTTTCCTCAGCAGTTTCGGATATTAAGAGCAGAAATAATATGTAATATCACGAATAAATTGAAGAGAAAATACGTAGATAAAAAATACGCTGTAACACTGTTGCGTAACTTTTATTAAAATAAATGAACGAGCATATTGAACTGAGCGTCTCTTCCGCGTAAACTGCAACATTCAAAGAACTTTCTCGAGAAATATCAAATAAATGAAATTAAACTTCAATTAATCGTCACTGCGGACCAGTGTCTAATGAACGGATAGCAAAAAGCTTTTTTAATACATATGTAAAGCAGTGTGATTCCGTTACTGACTTTTAGAATATGAAAATAAAATCAAAATGAATAAAATATACATGTTGTTTTTTTTAATTTTAAAACGATCAATATAAACTTCCAATATAAGAGTAGTAATTTATAGAAATGTATTGTAATACTGGCATAATATACGTACTTTTTACTTGTTAGACTATGAGGGACAACAAAAAAGGCGGCAGTTAAGAAATTGGTTAATCGAAGTTTAACTGTAATCCAATTCAGGAAATTCGCTGAAAGTCAAGCAAAATTATAAAAGCAAATTATCTGGTAAGCAAATATTAAATACAAATAACACAGCACGCATGCAGAATCCAAACATGAGCTACGATTAACATTTTCTATGTTATTACTGAAATATGATGAAGGAATAAATGTTTCATTTGAGTTTCCAGCCCATCTCAGAGCTAGATTAAGTTGGAAGAAGTAAGAATTTTTCTTTTTTAACTTAAAAAAATTTTCTTATTGAAAATTAAATTTTGTAACAAAAACAATGTGTTTTTAACGCAGCACAGGTACGAAAATAATAATAAAATGCTGTACACGTGTGAAAGTAAGAAAGGATTAATTTAGCGCTTTGAGAAGCTGAAAAAATATTGTTATAAGAATTTGTTTCAATTCCCAAAAATTAATCTGTGTGTCTTTGCTATTATATGGTTTTATAATAAGAGCTATTCAGCAAGAACTTAGCAAAATATGCATCATTCAAGTGGTTCAGGAAATAATATCATACTTCAAGAGTTAATGCAAAGGATATTGCTATCATTTAAGTCGGTAAAGTCACACTATCAATGATACATCATTCATCACTGTGAAGCTGTATTAGCTGAGAAAAGGAATGTTGATAACAGAAATAATAAACAGGATTTAAAAATGAAAAATCTCAAATACTAAAAAAGTACAAAAGACAAAAAAATTAGATACACGTCAAATTTTTCTAATCATGTTTATAGAGATTCTCTTTTGCCTTATACTTGAAGTTACAATTATTTTATTGCAAACGAACTTCATGGACACCCCCCTGTGTTTTACATTTTAATGACTTTAGACGCGTTTTCAATAGAAAATTGTATTACCAGCGGTACCTTAAAATAACTTCAATAAAACAGTTTTTAAAACACTTTATTTTTTTATTTTAGTTGTTTCCTACTTTTAGATTACAACTTTAATTCATTCTCAAAAATATTAGGGAATCTTAAAATCAATTTCTTACAATTCCTACCAGGGTGGCGCTCCGCGTATAAAATCAAGAATTCGTTCATTAATCTATTAACTGAGAATGAAGTTCTGAAAATATTAAAATGAAATATTATCATCGTGAATGCACACGTGGAATTTCAATAACCTAGCATATCAGGAAGTTAGTGGAGAATCGATTACAGAGATTACACTTCTGTAAACATGAAGCATGATCATGACCCACGTCCACCGCTCAACCATTGGACTAGATCTACACAAAGATGGACGGGTTTTGTGCAGAGTTTAATTACTATTGAGTTAGCCGAACTTGTTATTTACTTGACATGAAGCATGTCAAGTTAAATAAAATATCCAATAAAGCTTACTTTGAACGCCAGTACCAATGTAATTTGGCTACACATGATGTAAAGGAACGTGTGGCCCATGTTATATTACATAAATATCCTTTGAAAAATATGGTTCATAATAAATTAGCAAAAAAAAAAACCTTGCAAAAACATATCAATTTTCTTCGTTATGGATTTATATGAAATTGGTTCTATTGTATTGAAATTCAAAAATTAAACAATCCATTTTCTGGGGTAAAAGTAATGATATGTTTATTAATTATCGTCATAGAACTCCAAAACTGTACTTCTAAGAGACTTTTTTCAAATTTTCTAAGCTTGCAGAGTGCCAATGTGTTAAACGTCACACAATACTTTGATGATAAACTGAGCATCATTAAAATGTATTCATTTTTCAACGTGTATATTAAACAACAGGTTTATTAATTTCTTAAGGTCATTTCATTCATCTATAATACTTCAATTTGTTTTTTTAAATAAGAAAGCTTTTATACAAACTTTTTCATCAGAACGAAACAAATTTTCATGTTGCTTATAACAGTCTTAAAAAGACTTTATCAAGGCTTTTAAAAAAACCTATGTTTTCAAACATCACAGTTACGTCCTTGTTTATGTTAATGGGAAAAGCAAATTAAATTTTTGTAAGACAACCTATGTTTTTTTTCTTGCGCAATTTCTTTTCAAAATAGCTCCATGACAATTCCTCGGAAACAAAGCAATCTAACATTATATGACATTTTTTACGCAATTAGATTTTCAACTCTAAATTTTCTTCTCATAGAAGATCAGTCCTGATAGACTTCGGAAAAATAAATGTAAATTTCAGGACTTTAGAAACTTAATTTGATATAATAGAATGAAATTTCCAACAAAATCAATACTTTCAGTTTATATAACCTAATAGCTGTCTGTCATTACTCGGGATAAAAATCTTTTCCTCACTAATTTTAGTTTGATAATACACTAAATTTTTTTAAAATCTGTTTAATTTTTTAATCTAAAAAACTTTATAAAAATTATTGTAATACTCAAAATTTTCTTATTGTCTGCAACTTTATTTATAACTAATGAAAATATTAGTTGCACTAAACAAATCCAGTAGCGCCTCGAAGAAAATTACAGACTGCAACAAACGATTTTTTAGCGAAATCTTGTAGAAAAAGTTAATCAAGTTTTACTCTACCATTAGAAAATAAACAATCTAAGTAGAGTCGGAAAGAAGAGGCCTTTAAACAACCTAATGTAGAATTCGAAAATTGCAAAAGTGTGCAAATAGGCCTGTTTAATTATCTGAAAAGTAAATGTCAGCCGTTAAGTTGTAGATAAGAACATTAAAGAATTTATAAGGAATTTTAAATATGGAGATAGGAGAGGGAGAAAATGTGGGTAATATAAATTCTTGAGTAGAAAGTTGAAACTCATTACGATTATGAATAAATATAATAGATTTCCCATTGCAAAACACATTGTCATTGCAGTATTAATATGGAATGACCACTTTTGGTTATATTTCTACTATTAATGGCCTAAAACATAGGAACAGTTTAAGTTTATTGCTTCTATCAATTAATTCACTTACATCACGGTAAAAACTTGAGACAAATATTGTTTTGTATGATGAAATCGGATGTTAAAAACTACAACATTAGAAACAAGGAAAGTTTCCCGAGTAAAAAGAATTGTTGAACAAAATCGCTTCAAAAACACTGAAAATAGTGTTGAGTTCCGCCTGATTGTGACGTCACCTCGAAACTAAAAATCAAAATTAATAGCATTAGTTGGTATACGTTATTTCTATCATTGACAAACTATTTTGGTCTTGATTTTGGGTGTTTTTATGTTCTGTCTTTTAAATATTATTCACTTTATTTGCATAAATATTTTTCTATGAAGACGTATATTAGTGACAAGTTTTTCCACAAATAAAATTTTTCAGGAATATATGCTGCCTTGTTTTACCTATTCTTTTCTTTTTTTTTTTTGTAAATACTCGTACCTGTTTATACCGCAACTGTGTTGTTTGTTTTATTTTATTTGTTTGTTTGTACGTTTTAATTTGGGCTTCCTATATTCTTTTTTTCCCTCCGTCTTTATTTATTATTATTATTATTTTAATGTTATTTGGTTATTATTCAAGAAATTGTTATTGGACAGTTTGAAATTATACATGAGGAAAATTTGAAAATGTGATAGGAAATTTACGTATAGGTTTAACCTTTTCTTGTGATGCAGTGTGTTGCATGTTAAGGTTTTAATTTGTGCTTCCGTATATATATATTTTTTAAGCTTTCTTTTTTTCTCCTCTTTATTTTTTCCTTATGATTGTATTTTAATTTACGTTATTTTGTAAGTAATCAAGATCTTGTGTTTAGGAAAGTTTGAAAATGTGTTTAGAAGTGAAATTGTGAGACATTGTTTTGGTTATTTTAACCTTTTTTTTCCTATGAAGCAGTGGACTTTGTGAAGATTTTTGTACTCGAATTTGCGGCGTTCTTCGGAACTGTCAGTGGATTGATATTTGTATGTCCAGAGGACAGGTCAAATTACTAGTTATACTCTGAAAAGTTACGTAAGAGAACCTTTCTTATTCACTTTATGTTGTATCAATAGAAACTGTGTTTAATATAGTTAAGACGTACCAGTGCTTTAAGACAGGCCAAAATTTCTACTGTTTGACACCGATGGAAAAAAGACCTGGATTTCTGGTAGAATTGAATTCAATGTCTCGAATTTCATTTGTAAGATAGAGGCCCAAATATCACCCATCTTGAGCCATTTTAATCGAGGAATAATTTGTGAAATTTGATCAATAATGTCCCAATCTATTATCTGGACAGTTATCCAAAAACAAACTGAATTACAACTCTTAATACATAAGTTTAACACAGCGCATTTTTTTCAACAGCAGCATTTTTTCTACTAAGAACAGTGTTTCTAATATGCATACTATATGTTCCTAATATCGCTATGTCTCAAATGGATTAAATAAAATGTAACTTGTGTTCTGATCATACTTTTTTTTTATTAAAAATGAAAATTAAGGACAACAAAATGATAGTGCTGACACTTTTTGTACTTTAAATACTATAGTTAAAGTATCCTTTTAACACACTTCTCCTAAATAAAACATCAAATAAAAAATAACTCAGGAAATTCTGCAGCATAACTGTGTGAATTCTTTAGCATCCTCTTCCTCTTACAGCAATTTTCGTGAGGTCATCTGTTACATATTGCAGACTTTAACCATGTGTCTCCATGACAATAATTTGAGTGGCGTCCCATCCCTTTGTGATAAAACTAAAAGCGGAAAAAATTCTTTATGTGTAAAATGTTTCGTCATGTGATAGAATATCAACCATGTATTTTCAAGGGTTTTTTTTAATATAGTGTCCTTCAAAGGGTTAGGATATTAAAAATAATACTGAAATAGGCGATAATAAGAAATTCCAGTGGGCGATATTGGGAACAGCCTAACCTTCAAACATGGTGGCCTACTTTTTCGGAATGAATCGCAAACCAAGAAACAAACTATACCAAGAAGATCATAATAAAAACGATTAATTGGATTTAATTCTTTAATAAAGTTCATTAAAATAAATATTTTATATAGAAATAAAGCGAATTATCCTTTCAAAGCTTTTGCTATGCATATAAAACGACAGGATTTTCCCTTGATTATCAGGGGCAGTCAGGATTTTTGACTCTTTATCTCTCAAAGAAAAATAGCCAGAACTGAAAGTGTCTCGAATTTAAATTAAATGTCCTGGGTTGTCCCGTTTTATATTTGTTAGAAAGGAGTTCATGTTAAAAGAATGATGAATTAGATCAAATTTTTGAAAAAGTTATGTTCTGAAGAATCCGCATTTCCAACTTTTCCCATATATGTTCATAGGGATATGAACAATGTAAATGAATCAGCTCGAAGGAAAAATATTAAATGTAACAGCAAAATATTTTATTGGGCTTCTTTAACTCGTCTTTTTTATACTTCTTATGCTTAATTATTTCTTTATTTTAAGTTTCCTATATTATTTATTCATTTATTTATTTATTTATTTTGATTTTGTCCAAGGACCCCTCCTTCTTCTCCTACCTGGCGTCCTTGATTGTGAGGAGGCCGCGATGGCCTAGTGGTAAGGTCTCGATCTCGGGATCGGAGGATCACAGGCTCGAAACCCGATTTCGCTGAAGATCCGCAGTGTATGGGGCCCGGTGAACGCTAAATCATACGTAGTGGCCAAGCGTCCTCCCGCTGATATGGCGCGGAAGTTTGGAGAGGGCGGTGCCAGCTCAGGTGTCGTCCTCGTCTTCTGACTGCGGTTCAAAATTACAAGGTCCGTCCCTAAATAGCCCTGGTGTTGCTTCAAAACGGGACGTTAATATAACCTAACCTTGATTGTGAGCTCGGGTTTTAGAGCGCTCCGAGTGGAAATATAGAAAATCTGTCCACTTCAGTTTCACTCAGACTTATTGGTACTAAACTGACGTACAATAATTGGTACACAAAATGACAATTTTTCAGTTTTTTCAATTTTTATTTTTCTTTTAATTTATTAAAAAGATGTAGCAGTATCTCATGAATACGTGTAACTTTTTTTTAAGGAATTTATTTTTTAAAAATTTCCTTCGTTCATATAAATTATTTATCAGTAATAAAAAAAGCAATAATATTAAAACTTTTATTTTCTGATAAATTTAGTTGTCGGAGACGTATTTTTCTCGTCATCACTAGAAATGTGCATTCTTGAAATCTGATATCAAATTTTAAACCACTTTTTTAAAATCATTTCCCACTTTAAATAACTACAATAACCTGCTGAAGCTTTCTTGGTTTAACAAATCAAAAATAAACAAACAAAAAAAATCGACGGGAGGCTGTCTCTGCGAAACAGACACTGGGATTGAGGAGCGTAGACTTACTTACCTTACTCAAAGATACAGATTACGGAAATTTTTAATTGTGAAAGAGTTAAAAATATAAAAATAATAACAAACAACGGTAAGAAGTAAGAATCCGATGGGTGACGTCAACAGAGGCCATTCATCAATTTCCTGGATGATGCAGTATTTGCCCAGAACAATTAAATTGCTTCTATTATTTTTTGTCTTTTTAGATATTCAATCCTTACCTTACTCAACTTTGACTTTCTGTGACTAGAGTTGTTCTATGTGACTGAAGTAGCTCTATCCCAGATAGCAAAGAAGATTGCGGAAATGTTGCCGTTTCACTTTCCATCGGCAGTCCTCCTAAGCATTTCCGCACAAACCGTTTTGGAAACCATTGCCGCAAGGTTTATGTAGGGAAGCTTTTTATGAACTATCTCACCGAAAAGGTTTGAACGACAAGTCCACGAAAGTATTTCTGCGCAAACTGTTTCGGAAACCATTCCCGAAAAATTGACATAGGAAAGCTTTTTATGAACCACCTGTCCCCATCGCGCGTAGGCCCGTCCGGTATAGTGGTTAGTGCGGTTGCCTTCCAACTATGTGAACGCGGGTTCGATCCGTGGCTCAGAGGAAGTTGAAGTTTTGTCACAATCTACAACGAAATCGTACAAGTAAATTCAATTAAAAATTAGATTAATCAAATTAATTGAAATTAATAATTCAGCTTTGATTAATTAAGATTCCTAATTGATCTAATTAATTGACATTCCAGATAAATCTAAGTTGGACTATGATGACGTCCGATGAAGGGGGATAAAAAAGGCGGTGGACCCTTTTGTAGAAGTACGGCTTCGGAGAGGGGGAAGGAGGTTCTATTATGTCCGTCGAAGGAGGGCTTTTAACAACCTTTTGAAAGACCTGAAACAAGCTTGAGGAAAGCCTGAAACAAGCTTGTAATAAAAGCTTGGGGAAATCTTACTAAAAACCTTGTTTTTTGTTGACTAGCCTTTCTGCTATCTTTCCGAAAGGTTCAAACCTTGTCATGGAAACCTTTGTGACAACCCTTTACCCTTGCCGAAGACAAGGTTTCCAAAACCTTTTAGACAAGCTTTCTTTGTTATCTGGGATGTAACTTTGACCTATGACCTATGCTCTATGACCTTTCGCTGTTAAATGAAACTAAAACCAACTCAACTCAATTAAATCGATGGAAAGGAAAGCTCAATTAATTCAACAATTGCTAATAATTACGAATTAAGGACAGTTAATTAATCGATTACTCAACTGTGACTGAAGTAGCTCTATGTGACTTTGACCTATGATCTATGACTTTTCTCTGTTAAATGAATTAATCTGAATGAATTAATTATTAATCTGTTAAAATCCAGTTAATATACCGCTCACAACCGATGCGTGCGCGCGCATCGGCCGCTGTGTCATCTTCAAAATTCTTCGTGATTTTCACCACCTTTGCAACTCGACTGTGACTAAACCATAATTACAAATTCTAAAATTATTTTTGCAATCTTCAATGTCTACCTTTCTCTGTTAAATGGAACTAAAACCAACTCTCTATGTTATTTGGTTGCGGAGCTATAAGCGTCTAACTTTACCTCGAAATTCGACCATTCTTGAGTAAAATTTCGCGTGAACGTAAGATCGATGAATAAAGTGCCAAATGTACTAAATGGTATGCTTGGGAACGAATCTCGATAAAAAAAAATGCAAATCAGATAAATATTTAGGAGTTTCTTCCAATTTTGTTAAATCACCTTATGCACCCTTTGGGTTCGAGAGTATAGAAAAACAGCTGTGGAGGAATAAACAAAACGATCGGCCTATAAGCGACTCAGAAATAAAAGCAGTTCTGAGTCAGCTGTTTAAGACTGACCAATGGCTGCCCCGGCAGGTCACGTGTCGGAGGATGTGACGTCACATGCATAAGGTCCATTATGGACGAGTTTTCTGCTTTGTTTGTTTATATTAAAGTGCCTGTACTACGTAATTCCGGTGTAATGTTAAGTCAAAGGAATCTTCAAAGAGGAAGTCCAACATACAAGCAAATAAAGTTAAGGTTTTTAATGTAAGTAAACAAACTACATAACTCGTCCATATAACATCGTTAAAAGAGAACTGAATGAAGAACCCAAAGGAAATACTTATAGACATCTGTGATACTAACAATTAAATAATTCATAATTAAACCTGCAATGCATTTGGGTTGTGAATTGCAAACATCGTTGATGAAATCGATGTAAACCGTCTGCATTAATTATAGGTTGAACTGAGCAATCATTTTAACGGACGAGTTTTCTGTTTTCTTAATTTACATTAAAATGCCTAACTACATAATTCCGGTGTAATGCTAACGGGTCTATTCTGGTACCCCCGGTTGGGTTGGGGGACGTCACATTTTCCAGCACTATAATAAGGGAAAAATTAACGTCCCCCAACCCAACCGGGGGTACCAGAATAGACCCCTAAGTCAGTGGAATCTTCAAAGTGGAAGTCCAAAAGTAATGCAAATAAAGTCAAGGTTTTAATGTAAGAAACTAAACAGAAAATTTGTTCATACAAGCATTAATTAACGTTTCTTCTTTTTCTTATGGATGAGTTTTCTACTTTGTTTGCTTACTTTTAGTGCTGGGATTACGTAATTCCGGTGTAATGCAAAGGAATCTTCAAAGTGGAAGTCCAACATCCCAGCAGATAAAGTCAATTTTTTTAATTATGTAAACAAACCAGAAAACTCGTTCACATCTTTGTTATCTTCATGCGCCCTTAATTTTTATGAAATTAAGATTACGCAAAGGAATCTGGCAATATGCATTTCGGTTTCTCATTTGTTTATCTTGGTATCGAGCTCTAAAGAGCAAATTTGGACTTGTTTTTTTCAGCAACCTATAGATTTAAGGAATTCACAAGCAAAGTCTTTGAGAATAAGCAGAACCTTCACATTTTCCACCAAAACCTGGAGTTTTTTTTGCATTTTTAAAAAATTTGAACCTTTTGTGAATACAGGGATGACAGCCTTTGCAGCTAAAAATCCCCCAAACCCTTCAAATCAATCAATCAATCGAGCTCTAATGCAACGTTACCGTTGCATCTCTGTTTACATTTATATTTTTCAATACTTTAACATGATGGAAAAATGAACAGGCAATTTATTGATTGTTAGCAATTTTATGTTTTTTTGTACACCTTTCCGCTTCATAATTCTTGTATATAACTTCAGCATTTTTGTTATTGATGTATCTGCTAAGATTCTAGAATTAAATAAATTCTAAATTGTTTACAAATCAATATTCAAAAATTAGCTGATTCATCGCAAAACATTCTAGATTTTTTATCATAATTAATAAAATTTATCTCTTCGTGTCACTCACTATGTATTGGTGAATTCCACCATAATCAATCACATTTTTAAAATTTTTAGTTCCTTTCCTCTTATCTAAAAACTTTTATAAAAAGTATTTCAAGGTATGTGTAAAATTATCTAAAATTCTAATATCTAACTAACTAAATAAAAGCTATTTAATTTTTTTTTTTTACTTGCCTTGATTTAATCTATCAGTTTATTCTGTTGATTTTTTGTATTAATCATTATGAATTTAAAAGTAAGAATAAACTTTGCAAACAAGCCATCTTTAACTGTTGTTATGAGATCTCTGAGACTGCCAAACAAAGGCATATATACTAATTAAATACAACATCCTTACATTTGATTCAAAAATAGCATTTTCTTTCTTTTATCTTACAAATACATTTTAGACCAAATAGTTTTTGTGTAATAATAATAATTTCTAGGATTCTGATATCTATAATTTTAAATAAATTCCTGGAAAAAGCAGATTAATTTCTACACAACCTTAGATCTATCTGGACATTTCATGGTGGTAGTTAACCATCAAAAAATATAAATGTAAATTTCTTTTATAAAAGAAGTGATAAACTTTATAATGATATGCAAATTAGTAAAATTTGATGCTCATTTTCTTTTATTTTCACTTGAAGTAAAAAGAGTTTTCCATTATTTAAAAAATAATGTTTATTAGCATAATTTATTTATATTACACATTTTATTGTTTTGTTTGACTTTCTTGTTTATATAGCTTTTGAATGGAATGATAAGGTTGAGAGGAATGCGTTTTATGCGTTGTATTAATTGGTGGCATTTAGGGAAGACATCCCTTCTTGTGGGCTTCTTATTCTTTTTCTGTGAGGTAAGATATTAGATACATCAAATCTCTTATTATAAATCTATGCATTTATAAAATTAAAAATTTTCTATAAAAAAGCAATATATACTTCAGATTTTAATTTTACACAGGTTCTTATATACTATGTTGTACTACTACAATGTACATGGCCTCAGATTCAGACAAATACAAAACATTCAACAGTGAAGGCGATGCTGTTAGCTGATGTTCATTTATTAGGTCCTCGTTTTGGCCACTGGTTTGACAAGTTAAGGAGGTAAGAATTCGTTATTCTTAACTTTATTAAAAATATTTTGCTTAAAGTTTGTTGCCTTCATGTAAATATAAATAATGCTTTTTAATTAAAATAATTTTCCTTTCCAGTTTTGAAGTCTATTAAATTTATTTATTTAAAATTTTATTTTTAAATAAAAGCAATTTTTTTAAAAATAGATTATAAAGGATTTGAAAAACAATGCTGTGATAAACTTCAAAAAATTATCCATTTATTTATCTCTAAAGATCCTACCATAATACAGGCATTTCATGTGTTAATCCAGGCGAAAAGCAGTCCCTCCACAAAATTCCACTTCATAAAAATGTCCTCTTCACAAAATTTCACTTCATATAAACATCCCCTTCACAAAACTCAAATTCACTTAAAATATAGAAATATGTCTGCTAAAATTGAAGGTTTTACATGATAGAAAATTTTTCACAAAAATATTTTTAATTTTCACAAAAATAATTTTTTTTTCCACAAAAATATTTTTATTTTTTTCAAAAATAATTTTTTTTCACAAAAATGGGCCCCTAAAAAAAAAACTGGATCGACCCCTGCATTTATGCCTAGACATAAAACTGTTCATAGATTGTATCCCATCTTGTTATATCAAATAGAAATGCTCTTAAAATAAATATTTTTTAGATTATTGCAGATCTAATTCATAATTCTTTTGTAAAATTTTGATGGAGTTTATATGTTTAAGAACTGGCTGATCAAGATTGTTATTAGATCAATTATTCAAGTTAGAATCAACATCAACTAAAAATTTCTGTTATAAATGTTTTAGGAATCCTTTAAAAAGTTAAAAAATTGCATTCTTTAAACTATAACATTTTGTTGTACAAGTTCTGCAGCATTTTATAAATTTTGTATTTTAAATGAAAAACTGAAACAATCTTTTTAAAATATTTCAAAGAAATTTTCACATTTTAAGGTCTTGAAAACTTTTTTCTAAATTTATTTTTTATTTACATTTTTTATTGTAGATTTCCCATGATTTTAAAAATCATAAAGTTAACTGATATTTTGTGAGGGGAAAAAAATTAAAATATCAACTTTTAAAAACTTAAAATAAAGAAAGTTGTACAATGTTTTACAATATTTCTGTTCATTTCATGAATACATAAAGAAATTTTATTCAGAAATATTTTTCCATAGATCATAAATGTTTTCAGAATTTTTAGTTATAATCATAAGTAAGTTTAAAATTCTTAACAGTTTTGACATCTTTTATATTTAATTCCAAAATTCATGAAATAAAACTTTTTATAACTGTATACATACATAGCTTTAAGAAGTAGCTTTTTAGCTCTCATTTAATCCATTGTTCTGTGGCATAGCTGCAACTATTTCTGCCCTTGTTGAACTTCCAACATGCCGCCCTTGCTTTACGACTTACATAATTCTCAAAATAAAATTATAAATTTTGAGAAAAAACATTTTAATAGTTATGTAATTCATCATTTAGTGCCCTCAATCTCTGCAGGTAAGTTGCAGAAGCGTTGAACACCATCAGTCTTTCTTTCATTTATTGGCAATTTACCAACAAAAGGCAAAAAATGCAAAATTACATTAATTTTTTTTTTTTACATGCATAGTGACTGAGCTAGTGCTACAGCTCTTCTTAGTTATAAAATTGTTTTCCTGCATGTCTGGTTTTGTTCCCCTTTCAAAGTGCCACCCTGGGCAGATAGCCACCCTTTAGATATGCCACTACCATTGTTGCCTTATTGATGGGTTAAATTTTCATGAATAAAGTTATCATATTGCCATGAAGTTTTTTGTGCCAGTGAAATCAGATTTTTTAAAATTCACATGTCATTTTTTTATGATTTCATCAAAATGCATTTGTAAACATATTTTCTATATATATTTAAGCATTTATATTACTTATAATTTTGCTTGAATTGATGTACTGTTCATTATAGATAAATTTACAAAAGCACTTCTAATATTGCTCGTTTTTAGGCAAACACTACTTGTTCATGATTAAAAATGAAATAATATAGAATACTAAAAGTTAAAGTTTTTTCATTTTTAGCATTTCTTATTTATAACAATTCACAAAAATGAATGAAAAAGTTTTCTGATATAAATGTTATGTTATATGTTTAAATTAATTTGTCTTGAAATGTTTTGAATTTTTTCTAAAAATTTCCTTACAGAGAATGGCAGATGTATAGAACATTCCAGACAGCAATGACCCTTCACAATCCTCAAGTTGTTTTTATATTAGGTATTATTTTCTAATGCTTTATTTTAGTTGAAGGACTATTTCAATGTTTTTTGTACTTATGTAACCATGAAGCTTTTATTGGCATTTGACTTCAAATGACAGATTTTCTGTTGTAATCCTGTCATGCATGTGTCATGTTCTCAAAACTTAAAAAGATTTCATAACAAAATACACAATCATGCTTATGGTAATATAGTCACTCAGTCATGATTGAAAAAAAAAATCCTTTAATAAACAAAATTAATTTTTCAAAAATAGAAAATCTGTTTACAGTAATGTACACTTCTTCATAACTGACTAGCACGTACAAATGACCTTCTCCCAATACATCTGCAGACTTTGTTGTTTGCCTTTTCTTAATGTTCTGGTGTTTTCCTTTTTATTGAGAATCATTTGTTGCATGATTAAAAAACTATCTTATTTTATGAATTAATATTATCATGATTATACAAGTACTTTATTATATATTGTACTTTATTATAGGCTATTAACTATTTTTTTTAGAGTTACCTATTTTTTTTTAAAATTGTTTTTTATGTGTTTTAGAAACTTGCTCACTTTGCACATGAATACCTACTCAAACTTATATCTTTCACCCATGTACCAACATTTTGAAAGCATCTCACCATTTAGCATACTGTTCAAATTTTAATCCATTTGAGTCTGATATGTTTGGCATTGTTCAGTGTTGATGTCATTTTAACTCTTTATATCCTGACAGTACTTGAAAGAACTGCTGAATTGTAATGCTTATACAGTATGACCTCGAAAATCCGGTTTTTTTCATGCCATGACAAGAAAAAAATTAGCTAAATAAATTTTAAACTAGAACGCTTGAGGCAAGATGCGAAAATTCCACTCATTCTATTCATTTTAAACTACTATTTTTTGTCTTTGTATCATTTTTTATTGTCTCTTTATGTTTTTATTGTTTCAAACATGTTTTTATATGGAGTTGCTGGAATTGACGTCAACGTGTAGATCAGCATACATCTCGATTAGTTGTACATGCACAAATGTCGGAGGCGTTACCAAGGCAACCATTTGCCGTTGCCTTGCGACTCCTGGGTTTGTTCTGAAGACATCTGCAGATGTGTGATTAATTGTGACGTAACTTACCTACATGGTGACATCAGAACTTTGACATCTCTATTGGTTTAAGTAAGATATCTAAAATCTGGAAATTTTCGAAATCCGGACCTTCCAAACCCCCGAGCAGTCCGTATTTTCGAGGTTGTACTGTACCTTCATAATAGATGATGATCATGATGTATTCATGGTGATGGGCATGAACAGTGTAGTTCCAACAACAGGTAGTAGATGGCAGCTGAAGGCAGAAATTAAGTTATTTTAATTATTAATTAAATTATTTTAATTCAAAAAGTATTTTTCTCTTTCTTTGGGTTATTTTTCACTAAAACTTATCATATGATGCAAAAATACAATAAAAAGATAGCTGGTCAATTAATTCAAGGCATAAAGGGTTAATTGACTTAGGAGACAATTCCATCCAGATTACATTCTGCATCTTATAAATGTTGGTTTTGACAAGTTTAATATGAATACCTTAATTCAGCATCATATTTAAAAGCATATCAAATTCTTTGACATTTCCTTATCCTGTTTTTTGTCATGTACATATTTACAATTTTAAAAAAAAAATACAATTCAATGTGAGAATGTTTTATATCATGTGTATCACACATCATCACCATTTAAAAGTCATTCTCCACATGATCATTTGGTGAGCCTAGAAAAATTTATATATCCTTGTGCATACATCTACTTATCAAATTTTTCGTACTGCATTGATATTTTAAAAATTATATCTTGCAAAAAAAAAAAAGTTGACTATGTTTTTGAATTACTAAAACAGTTTCAATTTATATATTTCTGGACAAATTTAACCCATCTAAAATGTATTTGCTTCTGAATTTAACTTCATTTTTTTAATAATAATCAGACAAAAAGTACCTTAATATTTTTATTAGATAATTTTAAATTTGTTAGATTGCTTTTAAATTTACTAGAAGTGAATGTAATTTTCTTGAATCAGGAGATTGTAAACTCTTGTTAGTTCAAGAGCTTCATTTGGAATATTCATAGCTTCTTTTATTTGTATTAGATAAATAAAATTTTATTGTATTTAAAAAAGATACAGCCTGCCTACCTGTATCTTTTTCATGTTTTCTCATATGTTTAATATGAACATAAATGGATTAAGATTTTTTTTCTTCAGAAATTCACTCAAGTAACATTTTGCCATTCAATAAAATAGAAAATTTTACATTGATGTTATTATATTTTATAAATATACTCATTTTATTTGTTTAATTAAGAATTTCCTATTCTAATATTTCCATCTATATTACACTAATATTTCTTTCACTTCATATCATCAGTTATTTATCTTAATTTAAAATTTTCTATGTAGGTGATATTTTTGATGAAGGTCATCAATGTAATGAAATGCAGTTTAATAACTATGTTAAACGCTTTCATAGTGTTTTCAGTGTTCCAGAGGATACGAAACTGCATGTTGTAATTGGCAATCATGATATTGGTTTCCATTATGGGTAAGATTTTTCTTGTATGCATATATGTATATAAATATATTCATTCATCTATAATATAAGACAGAAAATACATGTGTCTGTCGGTCACAAGAACCCCTCTTAAAGGGTGAACAGTAGCACCATGAAATTTCCACACAACATTCTAGAGCAGCGGTTCCCGACCTTTTTGGTTGTGCGGACCAGCTGTAGTGTAAAAAATATTTTGAGGCCCACTAACTATAAATATAAAGGCAAAAAAATGCAAATACTTATATATTATATGCAAGTAATGTCAGTAATTAGTAACAATTACTGTAATAAAGGATTAAAAATGTATTGTTTATAAAGCGAAAACCTTTATTGTTAATACTTAGCCTGCCACAATGTAAGAAAACTCGAAACCAAGCTGTCAAGATTCAAAATAGAAAAAACTCGGTGGGATTGTTTGTCCCCCATGAAAGAGTCAATATCTGGATCAAAACTTGACAGTTTCAGCCTCAAGTCACTTTCTACATTCAGTTTGTTTCTGTACTTATGTTTAAAAAATGTTGGGAAAGCACTTTCATGCAGATGAGTGGTCGAGAACCCCCACCAAATCTCTCAGTGTAAGTTCAACAGTTGTTATTCCAATAACAACTGTCGGACTGATACTGTTAAAGAACATTTATCCAGAATGGAATCAATGATATTGTTCTAAGAAATGATTTTAGAGTTTGGTAGCATGGCAGTTCAGTTAACGAGTCTTCTTCATTTGATGATACTTTCACTTTCTTTAACTTTGACTTGTGACTAGCGTTCCGCGGCCCACCAATAAGGTATCCACGGCCCATAGGTTGGGAACCGCTGTTCTAGAGCACATTTCTAGGTCAACTGTGCTATTTTCAACTTTCAGAACTAATTAGTTCTTAAGACATTTAATTAAATAATGAAAATTAAGCTGTTTTAAGATTTTTTTGCCAATAACTTCTGTAATATTTATCGCACAACAATTATTTTTACACCATCTTGAAGAGAAAAAATCACCTTTTTAATGATACTAATTTTATTTCTGTACCATGTTTTTTCTAATTAACATTTCAAAAAATGAATTTTAATTGCAATTTGTTACAATGCTTTATATTGTTATAAAATCAAATTTAACCTATTTACTGTTTCATCAATGTGCTGCGTGATAAAGAAAATATAGCTTTATTTTTGGACATTAACTCCGAGTCCAGATATGCCATCAAAAGTCACCTGGGCGGCCCCCGGGGGGGGGGGGGGGGGGAGGGGAAAAACACTTTTCCACCATAGATTCTCTATGGGGAAAACCATTTAGACAGTTCACCAGCAACAACCAGCCAATGGATTTCAAAAATTTTTATTTTATATGAAAGCTTTATGACGTCTAGTTTGCAATGAAGAGTCGCCTGCCCACCTCCATTTTCGAACAAAATTGATAAAACACTTCTCCAGCGTTCATTGTCTATATGTTTTTTTTTTATTATTATTTTGTTTGAAAATGTCGGTGGTGGGGGCATGTGACCCTTGATGACATATCTATATGTCATAAGCTTTCATATGAGATAAAAATTGTCGAAATTGGTCTGGTGGTTGGGGCTGGGGGATTTCTGCAAGATTTACCCATAAACAATGCACAGAGGATAAGTGTCTTTTCGATTTCGTTCAAAAATGGAGGGTGGTGTGGGCATGCGACTCTTGATAACATATCTAGACATCATAAGCTTTCATATAAAATAAAAATTATCAAAATCCATCAAGTGGTTGGGGCTGGCGAACTGTCTGAAGGTTTTACCATATTATTTTAAATATATAGATCCCAACAGTTCCATCACAATGGTGTGTCAAAAATATTGTAAAATACCTATTGTAGGTGATGGAAACTGTTTATTTAGGGCAATATCATTCTGTATTTATGGATATGAAGACTTTCATTCCAAAATTCGTGGAAAAAGTTATATAAAATATTACAACTAGATGATGTTTATTGAAAGATTTTACAATTTTAAAGGAATCTGTTGTCTACAAAGAATATGAAATCTACTATGGTTTTATGGTCTGTTCCACTGATCTTCATGCAGTATTTAAAACTGAAAAAAGTAGTGGCTGAGAGCCTTAAAGCAGCGAAGTGGCAGGGACAGTGCTGAGCAAAGTGGGTGCTGGCTGTGAACCTGCCCGGAGAGCGGCTAGTTAACTTTAAAAAAATCTAATCTGGCGGGATATACTTAATTGTTGGTGGGATAATTATTGAACAGAAATATCGTATCCTTCAATGTGTTTAAACAATAGTGGCATTTAAACAACTCCTAATTTTTCTTTAAGGAATTTTTTTAATTATTAATAAATGTGTATATGCTTTAAGAACACCAATGCCTATGTGTTTAATATTTTTAATACTCTTTATGTTCTGAAAAAAATGCTTTACATCCTTTAAAAAAAACATCAGTTAAATTCATATAACATAGTAATTTCTTAATTCTTTGACCTAGTCTTTGCTTCTGAAAATATATTTAAAATTTAAGATTTTTCTTTTAAATTGAAAAATCACTTATGGTCTGTAGTGTAACTGCTGATATAATTATTTTTTAAATTTTAATTTTTTTCCATTTTAGAATATCTCCGCAACTGAAAGATCGTTTTGAAAAATCCTTCAATACATCATCTGTGGAACTACTTACAATAAATAATAATATATTTGTGCTAGTCAACAGTATGGCCTTACATGGCGACAATTGTTTTCTGTGTAAGCCTGCTGAGGATAAATTGAAGGATATATCTGAAATGTTACGTTGTGCTAAGGTAACTATATAATTACACTGGAGTGAAAAATGCTCCTCTTTTATTTCCAAAAGTATTTAAAAATTGTGTTCTTTTTTTCTTTAAATTACACAATCATTATTACTATTATTATTTCGAATCTTGACTTCGAAATATCTTCCAAGATGCCACATTTACAATTTTTTTTTTTTTTTTTTGTCAAAATCTAATATATATAGATAATTGTATTTTATCATTGGAGCATACTTTCAGAGAAGCTAATTTTAAGACATAAAATTACACATCGATATACAAATGTTTAATAGATTCTGTGATTCACTCTTTGAATATGATTTGCTCCATTCATGGAATTGATTGCTCAGAATAATTTGGGTTCTAAATATTCCCACTGAAATAAATACTATTGCAGTCTAATAGAATCTTTAGTAATTTTTCTTATTTAAATAAAAATCCTATAAAAAATCAAGGGAAATCTCTGCGCATGTTTTAGAATATTTTTAGATTTGATTTATGATCTTTCTAAATTGCTTTCATCTTCATTTACCAATTATTCAAGTGTAATTATTGCTATCTGTGTATACATTTTTTTTTATGTTACTGCTTTTGACTTTTGTTAGATGAAGGTCTTGTATTGTATTTAAATTTTGATATCACTTTGATAAGTTTAGTTCACTATAGACTTTTTTTTCTGATTTTTATCAGTAATGGATGTCAGTCAGGGTTGATTTACTTAAATATAGAATAATAATGGTCAATCACATTCTATCTTTTGTTTATAAATTGTTTATATTTATCTTCATGGCTTAGTTTGTTTTCTGTAATTATTATATGATATTTCTTCTTCTTTTTCTTCTAACATTTCAATCTTCAATTTGATATCAATATACATTTAAAAATATAATTTCAGAATGGAGGTGTGGGTAACATTGTAAAAAGTACAAATCTCTTGCGCATTAGTCCGGGCTCAATATTTCTTCAAGGTATGCAATTTTAAATCTATAAATTGCTGCATTATTTTTCTATTTTATTACTAATTTTTGCTTAAATTTATTTTCTCTGTTATCGCTTATTAATTGTTAGTTTTGAATAAACATAGTATTTTTATTTATCCCAACAATATAAATTCTTTAATTTGTTTGTTTTGCTGTTGTTAATATGTATATTGACTGTATGTGTTATTTGTTACATAGATTTTATTATCGAAATACTAAAAGCATGAGAAAGGTTTTAGTAAAGTTTCTTAATAAATAACAAATAGGGTTTGTTTTTTTCAATAAAAAGTATGAAAATATTTTTTATTCAGAAATGTCAAATATATTAGCTAGTAAATGAAAATATCATGATACCATTTAGTCTGCTTTTTTTGTTAAAATATCCTTAGAATATAGTAAAATAACTTTTTCACATTTTCCACTCACCGTCTCCTTCTGATTCTCACTGCAAAGAACAGATTCTCCACTGCAAATTATTAATGAGCTTTAGAGAGTTTTGGGACTGTTCTAGCTTGAGAGTTCCTCTAACAAAGTAATACATTTCATTATTTAACAATTTTATTTGTTTTAAATTTCTTTATATCAATTTTAAAAGAAAAGGAGTTAAAATGAAATATAAAATATGAATAAATTGAAACATGATAAGAATGTATGTACTGTTTCAGGCTTGATCTATCAGAGCTAAGCTTTTCACTGGCCACACTCATCATGGTTGTTTCACTATTCATAGAGAATATTGAATGGACTCTTCCTTCCTTCAGTTGGAGAAATAAAAATGATCCCAGTTTTGTTCTAGTAAGTTTGGTATTAGATTATTTTCTCATTTCATCCAAGTTGTGTTTTATTGCCGGCAAAATTTTGCCTATCTGATTTTGCCATGTATTTTTAAACTTTTTTTTTTTATCGAAAAAATATGATAATAACTAATATTGTTTAACTGCTGTATTAATAACTTGAAATATGATCCTCTTTATGATCATATGAAATAACAATTAAATGGCATCATTTTTGTGTACGGAGGTTATCATTTGGGCATTTTATTTATTATTATTCTACAGGGATGAGATTTTTTCACTGATTTCGCTTTTTGTTATTTTGGAGAAATTTCTTTTTTTTTCTCCTGTTTCCCCGCCGCAAAAATTTACTTTTTCTTAAAAATTACGCTTTTACACGAGGAAAGAAACCCTTTCTATCCTCCATTTTGAAAGAAAATTCTGGGAAAATATGCTCACTTACGCGCTTGACCTTACTAGGAAACTAGCTGACATATCATCTTCTATTGATTAATCAACATTATATCGCAAGCTCTACAAGGATGAAATTCCAACATATTCTGGGCCATTCAAAGTATTAGTACCACCTTTTGCAGAAAACAAAACCTCTTGGTATATTTTGCAAAAAAAAAAAAAAGATTTTTTTCTGGCATGAACATGTTGAAAGCGAGTATCTCCCCTCTCAAACTTTCTCGTATGCTTTCCCAAAACAAGCATGCGTCTCCCACCGTACAGTGGATAAAATTAGGGAAGACACACCAAATTTCAATTGATTAAATGTATACTTAAAAGATTTGCACACATCTAAGCTACCTTTTAGCTTGCCAGCAATATCTCCGATCTTGATTTACAAATTTACTACCGAGTAGTTGTAGTTGAAATATATCATATAGCTAGAGTGCTTAAGAAATTAAAAAAAGCTATGAAAATCGAACTGATGAATCAATTGATTAATCTAATTTGGTTTGTTACTTTATAACTTTATTTTAACTAACTACTCCTTCTTCAGAGTACTTCAAAAATCCACCAGAAAAAAAATGATTACTAAATATACAAATAAAACTAACCGCAATCAAATATGTAACTCTTGAAAAAGTCGGTGAAAGAAAAATAAAAGAAAACACTTGTAATTAATCTTCCTTTATTCGGAAGACTCTATGTAAGAGCTCAAGATGACAATCGTGATTACGGGAACTGAGGTAAGCAGTACGGGCATGCTGCGCATAGAGATACGACGATTTTCTTCGTGAAATTATAAGGACCGCAGACAGTCAACCCTTGACTTGGATTTGCCTAAAAATTTTATTCGACCTATTACATTTCCATAACATCCGTGTATCAAATTTTATCCATCTGGCTGTCTTGTTTTTTGAGTTAAAGGTCGCATGACCGAACATGCAGACAGACAGACTTCCCTTGGACGATTTTGTCCAAAAGTCAGAAACCTAATAAATTATGTTTAAAAGACCACATACCACCATTCATCCTCGAAGTTCTCATTATGTTTTCGAAGTCGTGTTCACAGACAGACATAGTGTTTCTCGAATCAGGAGGTCTAAACGTGAGATTCGGCAAAATCTCGAAAGTTACACTCTTTTGACGATTGCCAAATATTCTCTTTGTATACTCTGACATAGAAAAAGTAAAAATTTTGATCAACTTAAGGCCATCTTGTAGAGTATACCAAGATGAAGAAATAATAAATAAAAAAATGGAAATCAAAAAACAAATAAAAAACTACATAAAAAAAAAAAGAGAAACTCCTGTCAAAAGAGGTATTCCGTCTTGTGCCCAATAAACTGTAAAATAGCTGTCATGGCTTCAAGGCACAGGGGCATAGGGCGGTGTTCTGTCAAAAGAGGTAGCTAAAAAGATGTGTGCAAATGCAGCAAAAAAGCAGAGAATAAGAAATAAACAAAATCTTCTTAAAATAAAAAATAAAACCGATAATTTACCTAGGCATTCTAGAGATAATGTAGTCCCGACAGTTATACCAGTAATTAAACAAAGAGATACTAATGAAGACTGTGCAAAAACTTTAGCCTCTACTGAAAATAAACTTGCAGAGGGTATAAACACATCCTTTATTGAAGAAAAATCTGTAGGAGGATAGGAGCCCTCCAAAACAAGGGGTGAAGCGTGTTAATGGAGATCTGCTACCAACAAAAGCCACACAAATAAAAAAACGAAAGAAAACCATTTCTTTAACAATTAAGGAAATGTTTCAAAGGGTTTCAAATAACAGTAATTCTAAATGGATCTGTCATTGTAACTGTAGAATTTCTCGACCCCTCTCAGTTTATAAGGTGCAAAATCATTGTGCTGTTACTTTTGAAAAAAAGTATAAAAATAAAAGAAATAAAACAGAATTCAGTATATGATACATTATTATAATTTATAAAGAGCTTACTTGACACAAAAGCACTAAGTATGTAAAGAGCACTTTGCACAATTGCATGAAGCAAAAAGAAATTATTTGTTCTTATTTTTATTTAATTTTTAGCCAACTTTTATCAAAAGGCTATTAAATATAATTCTTCTCAGACTTCTGTTGGGTGAATGTTGCATCTCAGTGATGCACAGGTGGTAAATATGTTTTAATGTCTAATTTTGTATTTTCTGATGCTCCTGATGTGTTAAACTTGTTTGTTAACTTTTAATGCGAATGATTTAATAATAATTTAATATTCTTTTTCTTATTTATACATACTCAATTATAAATAATTAAGTTATTAATTATTATAGTGTAATATTTTCATCATATTGCATGTTCTGATGTTTTACTTCTTAAAAACGTCTTTCGCGTATAAATTATGGTACAAATTTTTTGCTCGCGTATGATTTCAGTCTTTTTGCTTTTTCGCCAATCTCATCCCTGATTCTAAGAAGTCTTGAAATATCTCAAAACGTTGGTGTTTCTTGATATTTTAATTACAATTCTTTTAAATTGGTATCTTTAAAATGCAGTGAAAATTTTAAAAAATTATTAGACATAATAAAGAACCATTATCTATGCAGAGGTTACCAAACTGTGTACACGCGTACCCCCAGGGGTATGCGGAGGACCAGTTAGGGGTGCACGAAAGTGAGCTTGGTAATGGTGGAAAACTCAAAACATAAGGGATTAAAATGAGAAAATCTATTATTTTGTTTTCCCAAGTGAAAGTGAAAGTTGCTGCATGTCCGAAAACCTATTCAAAAAATAAGAAAAAGAAAGGAGTAGACTAAGACACAGTAAACCATCTGCAGACATCAGATTTCGCTGATGGGAGTACCGGCAGGTTGGAGAAATTTAGCTTATCACTGTTACTTTTCTATGTGGGATTTAAAGTCAGTATATGGACATTAAAACAAGCAGAACTTATTTCAAAAGTTCTACAGGGACATAGTTCCTAAACTCCTCCATTTTTGGTAATTACATTGTTTATTTCTTAAATTTTGAAGTACTTTTTGATCATAAAATATAGTGTGTGATGTGCAGAGTGGCTAGCTTTTTATTGATCTTAATATTTCTCGAGAGCTAATTCGAAACTGACTGTCCAGAAATCTCTCCTCTCTGAAGAGATTGATAAACATTGATATCTGTAAGTTGATCCAAACATTTGAATGCGTCATTGGGAGGATAGTTTTCTTTCATTATCGCTAGCTTCAGTCACCATGCTGCGTGCCAGGTAGTCATGAATGACATCATTCCGCCTGGCTTATAGCACCTACTTCTACGACGACTTGTGAATGCTACCACTGTGGCAGCATTGACTTCGACAACAATTTGCAAATGCTGGCACTGTGGCGGCATTGACGGCAAAGGGTTAATTGATTGATAGTTGGTTGTCACCAGCCCTGTTGACTGTCAATCAGATTGCACGATTATGCATGAATCGTCCAAGAATTGGAAAAAACTGTAGCTTTACTAAGCGCCACTGTCCTTTCTGTCCCCCTTCTTTTCATTCTGTCCAGAAAAATCCCAAATCCTCTGAAAGCTTATTGCTTCGAGTTTTTATTTAAAACACGATTCAAAGCAGGCATGAATAATTGATTATAAAGATAAGTAATTGTTAGCTTTCATCATAAATTAATGTGAAGTTATTTCAGTGCTGTTTTCTTTTGTTTTAGCTTTGAAGTAGTGGATGAACAATGGAATAAAATGCAAAATCGTGAATAAATCCTAAAAATTTTATTGAGTTAATTCGAGTTGTTTGACTCGAATAAGTCTGACTCGTATATTTGCTCATCTAAGTCTGAACAGAATTATTATTATTATTATTTTCCCACCAAGGTATGGTTTGGGGGTGAGGGACAGTAGGATTACTAAAAACAAAATGACTTATCAAGTAGCACAGAGGTAAAAGAAGGTTGAGGGGTATATGACAGTAGAGGGTATGTAAAAATAAAATGATTAGACAAGGGGCACATGAGAGAAATAAGGTTGGAAACCCCTAATCTATGGTTTTAATGTTGGCATTGATTTTGTAGAACTTAAAGTGTTCTGGAAAATCAATGCCATTGCTTTGAATTTTGTTCAATTGATTAACGACAATATAAAACTAATTAATTTTTCATTCAAATAATAATAAGATTTCGGTTTCTATTCAGATAAATTCTGAACATAAATATGGAGAAATAATATCATATATTTTTTTAAATTTTAACATGTTTAAGTATAAACCTTAAATTACACTAGTTTTTAGACTTCAATTTTGTATCCAAATCATTTGTGCAGTGTAAATCATCTAGTTATTATTTCTATTATTCCAATAAAATTAGTTTTATAATCTTACCACTCCCTGCAGAATTTAAAAGTACATACAAAATTTGATTATCATAAATTTGAGTAACAAAGATGGTTGTTCCTTGTTTTCTTCCAAACTTGTGTTAAGTCGTCTCTGAATCATCCTTTCAGATCTTATTAGTAGTAGAAAGCTCCTTTGGGTCAGGACCCAAAATGTGGTCATTTTGAAAAAATTGGAGGTCACTAACTTTCATTATGTGTGCTTACATCAAATTCTTCAAAAAGTATAAATAAGCAAGGAAGACTAAGAGGTTTTATTTGGTTTTAAGAATTTCACCCAAATTTACTTAATAGCTGTATTGAAATTGAACTTTTTTTTACTTATTATTTGCTTTTGGATATTTCATTCTTCTGCACATATGCACACTTCGAACCTTTAAAAATATTTTTCAAGGAAATATGGGTTTAAAATTGTATTCCTCCTACTGAAAAAAAGATATACATATTTATTTGACCTTAGTATGATGCGCAGTTTTTTTCCCCTCCTCAATTTTAAAATGAGAGAATTTGAAACAATTATGAAATTGGAGATTTCAAACTTATATTTCTTTCATTATAAGAATGTACTAAATGTAGAATTGTTCTCTCTTTTTTCAGGCTGTATTTGCTCCTGATACATTTTTGGTCTCAAAATGCTACATGCCAAAAGAAAGCACTGTCATTCACTTGTATATGATAGGTGGCTTCCTCATTTTAATGTGGATATATTTCTCTAGATATAGATATTTTAAAGGAACGTTTTATAAAGAAAAATAAATAGAATGTTTTAAATCAGTTGTAAGTAATGATAAATTTAAGTATTTTACTCAAGTATGCAATTTGTGTCTTCATGCAATTTTTGTCTGTGATGAATTGGTTAAGGTGAATATGTCTTTCAATTTATGCAAGTACAATTGTTTTTATATATGTTTATCAGAATAAAATCTATATTTGTTTGATATTTGTATTTCTTTTAACATTATATTTTTATTTTGGTTTACTTTTATGGCAGTATTGATATCTTATGATTTTAACTGTATTATAAATAATGCTAATACAATATATATTTTTTAAAATTTACTTAAATACGGTGAACATTATAAAATATTTGTCATTAGTCTCCTCCAATATGAAACTTGAGACCTTACCACTTGGCAATTGCAGCCCTTTGTAGAAACATTGGTATTTGAAAGGTTACTACAGTAGAATCTCTCTTAACTGGCAACAACATGGCCTTCCTGATGCCAGAGAAGAGATTTTTTCCAGATAAATAAAAGCATGTTTCTTGAACTTGACTGTTCCTGTTTGTTGATGTCATCTATAACTATTGCATCAGGTAGAGTCTGCTGCTCATATTTTTGGATCTGTTAGTTGCAATTGAATAAATAATATTACAAATAGTACAGATTATTTAAAATTAAAATACATATACATAAATTTACACTTCAGAAAAACAGAATTAGTTAAAGAATTTAAAACCAGTTAACTCTTCAACCTGTCCCTATCCTATAGTCTTTTTTGGATTGTTGAAATTAAATTCTCAGCGAAAGATATGCACAAAATAGCAAAGACAGGTTATTGATGTGAACTAGTTCCAATACCTCTTTATATACAATATTTGATCACATTTCATCTGAATTAATTAAACTGGCTGAAGTGAGGTTTCATGATTATACAGCTTAACTTTGTAAAATAAAAAGTGTGCATGAAGTGATGTCGTAATGTCTATGATGTTTTAATTTTTCTTTTCACTTAAATTTTAAACAAAGGTTGTAATTTAATGTAAACCGAGTTCCTTATTTAAGAAGTTGGTAAAAAAAATCCTGCTCACTGAATACCTTATTTATCACTGCAGATTTTGATATTAGTTGATAAAAGGATGTTGTCAACAGAAATATATGAGATTACTTTACATATTATCTGATGGAAATTGTATATTTCTTAGTGTAATGACATATAACTAACATAATGTGTCCTTGCTAACAAGATTGTTACCAGAGTTTTAAAAATGCACTGTGTATACAATGATAATGCTTCATAACATCATGTTCTTATCTAGAGAAACTTGACCAGGAAAAATTTATGAGTCTGCAATCTTTTTCCTGCTTACCACCCCCCCAAGTAACTTTCTCAGTCCTTGTGTCGACTTCATCTCCTTTTCCAGTAAATGTTTGATTATTTCATTGTTATCAGGAGAGAGTATAACAGGAACAGAATTGCTTACATCCGCCCAAACTGGCCCCTCGTCTTCACTAATCATAATTTATATTTGTAATAAATTAGATTTTTCTGTGCTTTTAAAGTTAGTTTTTTTTTATCCACTTAATTTAAAAATAAAAGCACTTTAACTTCTGAGTCACATGGGCCTTTGCTTTTACACACACCTCTCAAAAGCTAATCGCTGTAACTTTAATTATCTGGCATTGATCAGCCGTGTCTCATTAACATCACAAACCTCTTTCTGGATTATTTATGGATTCAGGTTGTTTTGCTTTTACTTTGTCACTATGTAAACATATAGACTGAGGATAAATTGCTCTACAGGGCTTTGTATATACGTTCTTGAGTGTGTGTATTGTTGTGTTTTGTGTGTGTTTTAATTTCACTTTTTCCAGTCTTGGTTGTTGGCCCCGCCATGGGACAATTTGCAATTTTCATATATTATATTTTTTCCCTGTTTGTAAAAATCTACATAAATTCTGTAAACAAGTTTCGCCCATGTTGGCATTGATTGTAAGGTTTTGAAATTTAAAATATATACTGTCGAATTGGTTCTCTCTCTGGCGGCCTTGCACCCTTTCGGGTAGACAGGACGCCATTAGATATGCCAAGCCTCTTTCTGGGGAATCCTCTTTCTGAATTACTAAAAGATTTTGACGTGTTTCCAAAGCCCTCTCTGCCTTAACGCTTCATCAGTGATATGCATACTGCGTCTTCTTTAATCATGGATTGGAAATGTCATAACTGTTTAAAAACTTGAAAGGATTCTTTCATCTTTAACTGATTAACTGAGTTACTGTTTTCTTAAGTCTGCCGTTTCTTCCCAACGTCCAAGATAGCTCCTGATGTTACAGGGATGTTTCAAAAAAACGCGACCAAAATGAAAGGGTAGGTCAGGTATACAGAAATAAATAATTTTCACAATAGAACATCAGGCCAGAAATGCAGTGGGGATTCAATACAGGGGTCTCTTTGTCAATGAATTAAGTGAATATAAAGGATGCACCAGATTAAATGTAGAACACAGATTGAATGGAATATAAATTTGCAAAAGCACAACAATCCATCTGAATGAATAACAGCATTACAAGTTGTGTGTGGCATGACAGATATGACAATTCCAAGTAAGATGCAGTATCAACAACAAACCTTTGTAATACTTAAGGAGTGCTAGAGGAGGATTAGTTGGTGTTGAAAAGACTTGCTGTCTGGGCTTCGCATGTTTCTATTCATGAAACTGTGTTGTGCTATTGTAAATTTGTATTCAATCTGTGTTCTACATTTCGTCTGGTGTATTTTTTTCTTTTACTTAATTCACTGATAAAAAGCCCCCTATTGGATATTCCCTTTGCATTTCCCACCCCATGTTCTATTGCAAAAATGACTTGTTTCTGTATGCCTGACCTTTCCTTTCATTTTGGACATTTTTTTAAAATATCCTGTATATATATATATAAATATCTCACAGGCCCAAATTCCAGATTTAAATTTATACCTTCAAAAGTACCCTTATTTCGATATTGCCGGTACTGAGAGACTTTACTATACTAATAAATCAGCTTGCTAATTGATTTATTGCATAGCTAAGTAATGTTTTCAATTAAAAATATATAATTTTTGAAAAATAGTCTTATTGTATTTATTTTTGTTAAATTTGCATATAGCAAGTATTGAACTGAATAATTTCATTTCATATCTACTACTACAGGTTCCAAGTGTATTAAGAAAATATTTTTACTAATACTTTTTAACTTGAGACATTCACTGGAGTTTATTTACAATCTCAAATGGAATGGCATTAAAAAATTTATTAACCACAACAACTTCTGAAGTTCAATGCCAAAGGTGTTCTCTGGATCTGAAATTTGCTTCTTTTAAATTACTCTACTCTACTTTTCTTAATTATATACAAAAAGAATGTTTACTTTGAAAATTATTAAAATTGTGACCATGCTGTTATCAGTTATAAAGAAATGATAAGCAGATATAATTCCGTCAGATTAAGAAATGCTCTCTTTCATTTTCCGGTTTAAAAATAGGAAAGAAGCCAAAGATTAAAATTAAAACTGAGAGCTTTTTTCTTATCTTAAAGAGTGGGAATTGTCAGCTGCATCTTTACAACGTTTACTTAGTGTGGTTATGAATTTTATTGATGATATTGTGATGCAGGTTTATCATTTTTACAGCCTCCTATTCTTCAAAGATGACTTTCAAAGAAGTTTCTATAAATATTGACAAAAGGAATCGCAGACATACAATGCAAGAACAACGTCTTAAGGGAAAAAAATGATAGCTTATTAGCAAACCATGAAGAACAGAATATACTCAAATTGAGGGTATTGAACTTATGTATCTACGAGAAAGTCTCGGAGAACTTCGTTTATTTTTCTAGAAACATCTAGGAACTAAAAAACAGGGTGGTTATAATTAAACTTCCCCTATAAATAGAATCCTACAGCTAAAACGGGTGAACGGATTATAACCACATTTGGTATATAGACTATACACAACATGCACTCGAGGAATTTCGGAAAAAAAAAGTTCAAAAATGTCCACTAGATGGCGCTTTTTATAGAAAAAAATAAATTTAACAAAATAAACGACCAACACGGAATACATAAACAATTAGAACATTTATTGACTGGTTTTTGATCACCTTGTCATCGAACCACATTAAATAAAGGTAAGGCAATAAATAGCATTATGCCTGTGCTGATTTGAGGGGGGGGGGGGATTTCAGTTTGCAGAAACAGGTACAGATTATGACCAAATGTCACAAGAGGAGCAATTGCTAATCGTGTCCAGGACGATGCAATGAAAGGTGCTGAATGTGACCACCCTCATTCACCTTCAAAATTTTAAGGCGATGGACAGTGTGTTCAACGGCTGATCAGTTGTGATGCTTCGCGCATGAAGCGTAATGGAGTTCTTTAACTCATTCAACGTCGCAACATCTCCATGATAAATCAGATTTTTTAAGTGACCCCATAACCAGAAATCGCACGAAGTTAGATCCGGCGAACGAGATGGCCATGGATTACTAAAGGAGCGACTAATAACACTTTCATCCGTGAAGTATTGGAGCAAAAGTGCCTTCACGAACCTATGGATATGTGAAGGCGCACCATCCTGCATGAAAATGGTCGATGTAAGGCACTGCCTGTGCTGTAGTTGCGGCACAACAAACGTCCGCAGCATGTCATGGTAGTACCGACGGCCCGTAACAGAACATTGAGAGGACCATGTGCAGTTATTTCCTCAAAGAAAAATGGCCCGAGGATGAATGTTGCCGTGAATCCACACCAGACAAACAACTTTGGAGAATGTAGGGAATTCCATTGTGCATCCGCGGATTTTCCTTAGCCCAAATGCGACAATTCTGTGTGTTGACTGTCCCATTCAGGTAGAAATGAGCCTCGTCGCTCCACAAAATCTTCCACGGCCATGACAGATCATCAGCCATTCTGTTGAGAAAACGAACTGCGAATGCGAGCCGTTGTGGCTCGCCCCTATCAAGCATCCATTGGCTGTGGTAGATCGTGTACGGGAAGAAACGCAAGCCCCAAGGAAGAAAAAAAAATCATTCACGGACTGATACCAGTGATGGCGAATGGGGGACAGTCTCCCCCTAGTATTTTAGTTAAGATTAATTAACTTAATTAAGATTAAATTACCTTGCTAACACCATCAACACTATCTTAATCATTTAATAGTAAAAGGTGTCATATATATAAGCTTATTGTCTTGGAAACAAGTAATGCTCATCTCTTGTTAAGTTTCTTTGATCAATGCAAAATTTTGTTGACTATGATACTGTTACCAAATAATAGTTTTTATCTTTAGTGCAAAGTTTAGTTTCATTGACGTTCCTGTTTTAATTCACGTGAGAACTGTTTTGGGACGAACCTCATCATTTTAAGTCAGAAGACGAAAGCTACTCTTGAGCAGGCATCTTCTCTCCAAATTTCCCCACCACATCAATGAGAGGAAGTTTGACCCCGGCTGGTTTGACGTGCTCCATTCAACATAAACAGCAGGTCTTCAGTGGAATCGGATCTCGAAGCCGAGATTTGTAGAGCCTAACTCTTAAGTATAAATTAAAGAGTTAATCATTTTTTCTGAATGATACATTATATATTTGTCTTATTTCTTAGTATTTCACCCAGAAACGACTGGTTTGTTAGATTAACGTTCAATATAATGTTACAGTCAGGACTATTGAGGTCGGACCTCGTAATTTTGAAACGCGATCGAGAACGACACTCACTCTTCAAAATACCACACCGCACGAACTCCAGGAATTGGTCCATCTCGTTGCTATACTATTTAGCATATATTAAGCCCAAATACATGGTAGAAGTTTGTCTTGGACTCGCGACCCTCTGCCACCAGGCCAATGAACCTAATTCTCTTGAAAAGTTTCAAAGACTTGCTATAGTTAAGTAACGTTTATTTTCAGTAGGCCCCCGATTTAAAACATTTTTTACAAAGAAACTAAACACATTTTTTACAGAGAATCTAAAAGAATTTTGAAGAAGTAGGTCATACTAGTTTCTTTATTTTGTTTCAAAATCATGTGAGGTTTTTTGTTATTTTCCCCCCTCCCCCCGTCCTCTTCGAACTTCATTTCTTTATCTATAAAGAAAAAGTTTCTACAAGTGACATTATCTAAATCATTGTAGATATCTACAAATACAATTCTTTCTTAAGTTTATTTACTCTCGAGTTTTAAGTCTTCGAGATAAAGAGCATGTTTATCAACGCTTCATTTTATAATCATCTATGTTTTCATATAAAATTGACAAGTCATATAAAATTCCTTTTCTAGTACAGTACATTCGCAGCATTAAGCATTGAAGGGTAAAAATACGATAAAAATAAATGATAATTCTTAAATTTTCCCACAATCTTTGTTTCCTCAAAGGCTTTCGATTTATCGCGTGACATTCTCCGCTCACATGACTTGAAGGCATCCAGGTAGATAAACCGGCTAAAAGTATTCGCATCAGAAGATGGTATTTCACTTTCTCCATAACTGTAAATAATGGACTTACCGGCTTAATGGACATTTTGGTGAGTGAAATTAATCTCTAAAATTCCTTCTAAAGCTGTTTGTTTCGGATCGTTTATTGCAGATTCCCGTGTCTAATACTAGGAAAAAATGCTTTGTCATTTCTGTTTGAGATGTCTTTATCATTCATATATATTTTCTGATTTACACTTTGCTGTTACATCTCGCCTTATTGTTTCTTGCATATTGCCTTGTTCTTTTCCCTGTTACTCGCCAATCATGATGAATGTTTTGAAAATTTCTTTTTACATCCTTATATATATGATCATTCTTTTGTGTGGATACAATTTTTTTAAAAATAATGTCTGTAATCGTAATTCTTGAAAAATCAAAAGTTTTCAAAAGTCTATAAATGTTATAAAATTTTATTTAAATGAGCGACTGACTTGATTTGGTTTAAACTGCGGGAGTATTCTCCGCTCGCTTTTCTCGTATACCTCCACACTATGGAGCGTTCTGTGTTTAGCTTCGTCGTATAAAAAAGAGAATCGATGATGCATTTTGTACTCTTTCCTTTGACAGATTGGGTACGAAACTTGATACAGGTCGACAATTTTGGTGTCAAGACAACATACCGAATTTCATTAATCCAGCTTGTTGTGTTGTGGAGTTATCGCGTTCACATACATATGAATAGACAGGCGGTCAACCAATAGACGGGATTTAATCTAAAATTCTATACAAATCTACAATTCTGGTGATAAAACAATATGCCAATTTCATCCATCTAGTTCGTTGCTTTTTACTTTCTGGTATACGAAGTATACAAAGAGAAAGTATTGTAATCGTCAAAAAATTCGAACTCGAGATGTTGACGAATTTCACGTTTTAGACCTCCCTGAGTCCGAAAAACACAATTTTGGGATCATGTCTGTCTGTCTGTCTGTGAACACGATAACTCGAAAACTATTAGAGCTACGGGGTTGAAATTTGGTATGTGGTCTTTAAACATAATTTGTAGGTTTCTATCAAATTTTGGACAAAATCCGACAACGGGAAGTCTGTCTGTCTATATGTCCGCGGTCATTTGAACACTATAACTCAAAAACTTGAATAGCTAGATGGATAAAATTTGGTACACAGTTTTATCGTCATGAATGTAGGTCCGTATAAAATTTTGGGCCAAATCCGTTAAAAAGAGGCGTTCAAATTGCATATTAAATTTCTTTTAATCCGATTCTCATGCGCATGCGTACTGGTAGCAATCTGTTATTGTTGTAAATTTTATTTACAACAATAAATAATGTTTTCAAACATGAATTGTTACAATTTTTTTATTGTTGTAAATAAAATTCAAACCGATCTCATTATGTCAGCAAATCTTTTATTCACGCGCTTTTGCAATTGTTACGGTTGTGGTAGTATAAATTATTTTCTTGGGAATTCAGTTCCAAAGCAGAATTTTCGCTTTAGTATTCATTGCATTGCCTATTTTATCTCACCTGCTTCAAAGTAACATTTTTTTGAAACGTGGCAACAGATATTTGATTTCAGGTTTGTTTGTTTGTTTCACTTTCTCGTATACGAAGTATAACAAAGAGAAAGCATTGTAATCGTCAAAAAAAATTCGAACTCGAGATTTTGACGAATCTCCACTTAGAAAGTATACGAGAAAGTTTAGGGGGAGATCACTCTCGCTGGTTTGTGTTGTGTTCACATGCGCTCGAATATAGATACTCGAGATATAGATACACTTTCTGTTTTCGGATACCTCGAATTTGATAGTGATTTACAATCTTTGCACAAAGACCACGTACCGAATGTCACTCGTTGTTCCGTTCACAGACAGACTGACATAATTAAAAAGAAAAAAAAAAGTATTTCAAAGGACCCGAAAAAAAATATCCATCTGTTACGTTTACCTTAAAAATAAATTATCACAGCTCTTAACTTACTTATTGTAATTATAATATAAAGTAAGAAATTGTTCTAGAATATGCCAAAGGTTGTCTAGAATTAAATAGGCATGCGAGAAAATTGTCTGCGAAGTCGTGAATGAAGAATTTAATTTTTTGCTTTATTAAAAATTCTGATTAACAATTTTTAGTATAAATACTAAAAATAATTTAATCTGTAACATATCGTCGTTCCGGAATAACAATGACGTAACTACAATGAGAATCGTTTGGCTGTTGCATCATCGTTATTCCGGAGTGACATCATAAATTTTTTCCTCACTTTGAAAAAATTCGATGTAAGCGTTTGAATTACGATTTTCATTGTAATTATAAATTAAAAACAGTTCTTGATATTCTCAAAAAAATTTTTTAACACTCGTGACAGGCCGAATTAACGTCTATACACGGCAAAACTCTATTCGATAAACTATAACAAATTTAAATAGCCTTAATTCCTGAATGTTCTACATTTAAGGAGAAACATTGATATTTATACAAAACTTTGATTTTGAAACATTGATCTTTAAGCATGAAAATTTTTAAAAACTTTTTCTATAAGTTTGAAATTTGTAAAAATTGTTTGATTCGTATACTTAAAACATTTAGATGGTATTGACCTTGGAGGATGTTTTGCAGTCGTCAGAATATCACGTCTTCTGTAAATGATGTTCGTTTGAAAGACGTTGATTGCTCACTTTGGTGAACTTTGAGTTTGAGTTTGAGTTTGGTTTTGTGGCGCAAGAGCCATAGATTTGACCATGCTGCGCCAAACTATATAGAGATCCGTCAAAATAAAAGTATGCAATTAATATTTAAAAATATCAATGGTAAGAAAACACAAAAGGAGCACTGTTTAAATATGTGGATAAAAGCCAATTGACCGCAAAAAAGCAAAAAGGTTCACATGTGGAGCTTTGCCAAGTAAAAGAGATAAATCAACAGAATTCGTTTTAAAAAATTTTAATCGTTGGGAGTTAAAATTCGGACATTCAGAGAGTATGTGTTTAACCGACATACTACAGTTGCATTGAGAGCACATTGGTGTCTGTTCTCTGAACAGTAGATGGCGGTGGGTATATCGAGTGTGACCCACTCGTAGTCTGGTGAGGAGCGTATCCGCTTTCCTGGTCGTTAGAGAAGGCCAAGGTTGCACATGTGGTTTAACAGAGTGAAGCTTGTTATCCGTCTCCGTGTCCCACTGTCTCTGCCATTTTGCATAAAGGAGTACTTTAATGTATTTTTTTAAATCATTCAAAGGGACGGTGGAATTAGTTATAGCATTCGCCAATTTGGCAGCCTTATCTGCTTCCTCATTTCCCACAATCCCAACATGAGATGGCACCCAACACAATAAAATATTAAAATCACGAGATGCGAGTTTATTTAAAAGATGTAAAACATTTAAAACTAGAGGATGGTGGTGAGAATGCATATAAAATGATTTCAGAGATTCTAAAACACTGAGTGAATCCGTGTAGATGATGAACTTCCTTTCCATGCAATCAGATATGTTTTCCAAAGCAAGTAAAACAGCAGCTATCTCTGCCGTGAAAACTGAACAAGAGGAATGAAGTTTAAAAGAAAGAGTTTTATGTGGGAATACAACGGCAAACGAAACATGATCAACTGATTTTGAACCGTCCGTATATATTGCAATAAAATCATTATATTCCTGTCTGTGTTCAATGAAAATTTGTTGATAAATGATATCGGCCGTGTCTGATTTGATAAAAGTTTGAAAAGGATTTAAAAATTGGACCACAGGAATTCCCCAAGGAGGAAAATTAGTTTTCGGTTGTGGGGTTACATGTAGGTAAAGCAGGTTTAAATCAGAAAGAATGACATGAACTCTTGTAAAAAACACGGGTATGAATGATTTTCTGGCATCTTGTAATCGAAGAAGAAATGGGCGAAGCTTAAAATCGTGAAATGGATGATTCGCATTCGATTGAATTTTAAAATAATAATGCAGTGATAACATTTGTCTGTTCAGTTCAAGGGCCGGTTCGTAACACTCAACATAAAGGCTTTTTACTGGAGATGTTCTGAAAGCTCCAGAACAGAGACGGAGAGCTATATGGTGTACGGGATCTAGTTTCTGTAAAACGCCTTTCCTGGCTGAGCCATAAATTGTGCAACCATAATCAAGCTTGGAGAGTACTGTAGCCCTATATATTTTGAGCATTGAATCTCTGTCAGCTCCCCAAGCTGTCGTTGATAACACTTTTAAAATATTTAAGGTAATTTCACTTTTTTTTCGCAACTGTTTGACGTGAGGGAGAAATGTAAGCTTTTTATCAAAAATAACCCCTAAAAATTTGATTTCATTTACAAATGTTATAATTTCACCATATAATTTTATTTCTGGATCAAGGTGCAAGTTCCGTTTCCTGCAAAAATGTACACCAGCTGTTTTAGATGTTGAGATGCTAAAACCATTACTGTTGCACCATTGTGTAATATTATTTACAGCAGTTTGTAATTGTCTTTGAATAAAATTCATATTTGTCCCTGAACAAGAAATGTACAGGTCGTCAACATATAAATAACCTCT
>BGPR01000285.1:7830-42920 GCA_013235015.1 Araneus ventricosus
TTTTTGAAAATTTTATTTTTTATTTCATACAGCTCAATAATTGTCACCCTGTATCAACTTTCAATGAGCATGTTATACAGTGGTCTATCTTCAAAGAAAAAATGCTACGCATATTAAAGATCTATAAAGTATATACAGTGGAATCTCCCTATAACGCAATCGCTTGGTTCCAGTTGAAAAATTCGCTATGGAGAAAATATCGTTATACGGAGATTAGAGATTTTTGCAGTTATTTAAGTAAATGTAACAAATCTTTTAGTATGTGCTATAAGTTCAAAAATACTTAATTATGACTTTCAATTAAAAATGAAGTAATATTTATTATAAATTTGTTAAAATTATACTAATTTTTATTGTATAAATAAAATGCTCAAAAGTGAAGACAATTCACCAATTTAGAGAATAATATGTACTAGTATGGATAAACATTAAATGCGTATTGTCACATCCATTTGTTGTTTCCACCCCCACTCCACCCCGATTCTTGGAATCTTGACCCGTAGAAATGTTGCTCCCTCTGTAGAAACCCAGGTCCCCACAACAGCATTACCCTTCATACAGTATTTTATTGTTATGTGTTATCGCTGCAATGAACAATGCGAGTGGTTCCAGAAACAGGCACGTGTGAGCGATTAGTTTGCACAGAAATTAGCAACTTTCTTCAAAAATCGAAAAGATAAAGGTCTGAAAACATTCGTTATAGGGAGACAACCACTTCGTTATATGGAGAAAATTTTGAATGTTATTTAACATTCCGATTAAAAATTTCGTTATAGAGAGACATTCGCTGTATGGAGAATTCGTTGTAGGGAGACTCTACTGTACCATAAATTAGAGAGAAAGATATGCTGTAAGTAATAGAGTTTTTCATTTAAGATTATCTTCCAGAAACATTGTTGACTTTTCACCATTTCTAAAGCCTTACTTCATATCTCCACTCGATATTCCGATCGATATTATTTCTACCGAATATCTTTATAAATAGCGTGTTAGCGCCACACTCGCCCACTTCATCGAATATTTAACACATAATATCCACCTGTTTCCTCTAGAACCGATCGATATAGAAGAACATGACTGGCACCGGGGGGCAGTGCCTTACCTGGGGAAGTTTTGGCAGGCGTCGCACACCCACTTGTGGAAAAAGATGGCATGCCCGTCCTTCACTCTCTTGACGAGCTCTTCCTTGGTCTTGGGAGCGGGGAACTCCTTTTTGATCTCGAAGATGGGGAGGGTGAACACGCGCCGAGGTATGACCTTGCCGGCTTCCTTCTCGGCCAGTCTGGCCACCAGCTGCAAAAACCTGAATTTTAAAGAAGAGAATTAAAAACCAAAGACGTAATTGCGAAGTCAGACAACAAAAGTAATCGAAAATGACACAAGGTAATTTCGGTTATGGATATCAATGCGCGTAATAATCGGAACACGAGAAGATAAGAAAAAACGAAATTTGAAAAACTATGCGACTTTTCTGGTTCAAAGAACTCAGATGTCGAAATGTAAATTTTTTGAAATTTTAAGCAAAAAAAATTTACTATCCACTCAGCACGGATTTCCTATTCGAGAATTTTATAAATACCCTATACTGAAAAACTTAGTTTTACACTTAAACTCCTTAACTTACTCCTTAAACTTACTCTAATGTGCCGCTAGCTTTAAAATGTCACAGTTCGTTATTTTCTTCCCACATTTTGTGAACGTTATTGATAAACACACTCTTAATCTTATTTGTCAATACTAACCTTGCGTTATTAATATGTAACAGAAATTCACATTAATCAATAGTACTGGCTTTTTTAATTCATATTTCCAGAATATTAAGGGGGAGCCATAAGTTAAATTTTATACAATCTAAAGGGATCTTCATGAAAAGTAAGAAAAACACTCATACATAATTCAACCAGCGGGAGTGTTCTCCCCTAAACTTTCTCGTATACTTCTCGAAAAAGGTGCTGTTTCCCCCCCTCCGCGTGGATAAAAGATTCGAACCTATTGTAACCCAGGATCCAATGACTATCAGAAAATATTTAGCTAAAGAATCAAATTCAAAGAGATGCGTTCCGATTAAATGCTTACCGATTTCTACTCTTGCTGGCTCAAGGACAAGTCACATAATCTTTCCGCGTGCACAGATTGCTACCAGTACGCATGCGCATGGAGAATCGGGTGAAAAAAGCGCCAAGCAGAGTCAATAAATATCTTGAACAGAAGATTGCGTCGAGTACGCATGCGCGTGGTGATGGCGGATTCGTTGGAGATGCGATTATACAGACCGACAGACAGTCAACCCTTTGACGGATTTGGCCCAAAATTTTATACGGACCTACATTCATAACGATAAAACTGTGTATGAAATTTTATTCATCTAGCTTTTCAAGTTTTTGAGTTATAGCGTACACATGACCGTGGGTATACAGACAGACAGACTTCCCTTTCACGGATTTTGTCCACAATTTGACAGAAACCTACAAATTATGTTCAAGTTCACATACCAAATTTCATCCCCGTAGCTCTAATAGTTTTCGAGTTATCGTGTTCACAGACAGACATAATTCCCAAATTGTGTTTTTCGGACTCAGGGAGGTCTAAAACGTGGAGATTCATCAAAATCTCGAGTTCGAATTTTTTGACGATTACAATACTTTCTCTTTGTATACTTCGCATACGAGAATGTAAAAAGCATGAGTACACTCGTTCTTTTTGAATAGTGACTAGCCTACATGATGTTGAAAAAACAGCAGCAAGATTTGCGACGCTTCGAGACGATTCTCACTCATACAGCTTCATTCACACTTAAATGAATTAAAACAAAACCAGGTTACGAGTTTCGGTTGCAAGGTGGATGCTTACTCAAGTCACGAAATCTATGCTCTTACAACGGTATTTTAATATCAACCTCTTAACATACAATGACGACTCTGACACGTGCATCGAATTACAGAAATTTTGCTATTGAAATCCATATTTATATCAACGTAACAATTCATTTTAAAGAATACCTGAGGCTTAAATGCCTCAAGTATTCTTTACCATCTTAAATAGATTGAAATAATAAAAAATATCCAAATGGGTGGTGGCATCTAATTAAGAGGTTAAATAAAATCGTATGGCAAGGTGTTAAGAACGTCGCCATGAAAAGGTTAAAAAGTATTTTTGGAGTAGCAAACACCCTCCGTAGCCTTCGAATAGATTAATTACCTGGAAATTAAAAGTACATAAAAATGTACTTTCAATATTCTTTATAAGCGAAATAACGGGCAAAAATAATGTTGGCATCTGTATTATGTTTGCACTTCATGTGGTCCATATATTTTTTCAATAATGCTTTCTATCACAAAGTTGGAAATTTTTGTAGAAAATAAAATTTATTGCACGAAATTGGGTAAATGGAAGCATTCTGAGATAATTAATTCGGTGATATTCTACAACTTTCATTATTTAGCTATAAAAATATGCATTTTTTATAAAATTTAGTGAAGAAAATTGCTAAAATGTCTGATTCCATTGAATTGTTAAAAGTATATACAGGATGTCTAACTAAAAGTTGACCAACAGCCGATTTCTAAACCATTAGAGATTTCGAAAGGATTAGAAATTAGATACTGGCCCAAGAATAGAGTGGATACCTGTATCTCTACTAATAATAAAGGAGAATGTCTGTGTGTGTCTGTGAGTCGGTCATCTGCAGGGCAGAATGCTAGACTTAGATCTGCGAGATTTGGGACAAAAGACTTTGAAGGGTGGGAATGTGCATCTCGGAGCCCTTTTTTGAAATTTTAATTAAAAATTAGGCGAAATTTCGGCGTTTTTCCTTAATAACTTCCGAAAATATTACAGCACAAAATTTATTTTACACCATCTGAAAGTGCAAAAACTTACCTTTCCAATGATATTAATGAAATTTCCGTACAATGTTTTCTCGAATTTTAATAAATTTTTAAAATATTTTTTGGCATAATTTACAATACTTTTCATTGTTGCAACGCAACTCAAACCGTTTTCAGTGTCTAAACAAATATTTAATTGCATATTTATCTTTCATTGCTGTAAACTCAGATAGGATCCTAATGCATTTTGCTTTCATATTTTATTTCAACAAGATTTTTGCGAAATTTTGTAAACCAAGCTCTCCGAAATATTGCTTTGCTTACATTAAGAAACATATCCATTAAGCTGAACGGTTATGGTTGCTATGTTTTCATTCTTTTTTCAGCATGTTTTAATCCAGCTGACATGCCGCTTGGCCATAAAATGTGCTGTCATTTTAACATTGGAATCAAATGCATATTTTACAAAAGGAATAAGAAAGTGAAGATGGTGCCGAAAACATGGAATTAGAGGTTACACGACATGGTCAGCTATTTGACTCCATTAGGAACATTTATGTAGACAATGAACAGAAGAGGTCCAAGGTCACTAATAGAACATGGGTTAAATATATACCACAATCTGAAGTTTAAATTACATTGTTAAGAGAATCATGAATATAAAATAATGTAAGATTGAATTGAAATCATATTCCCGGCGAACAAGCTGGTCACCGAAGGCGGCTAGTATTAAATAATATTAATCGGTACCCGTTAACCAGTTGAAAAAAATATAAATTTCGAATGAATGATATTCTTTATTTTTCTCTCATAATCTTCCAGGTACTTTTATGAACAATTTTCACACATTTTACAATAAAACGAATTTTGAATAACTCCATTCAAAGTCAACCCTTGAATGTACGATTTTTTAAATTTCAAAATAAAAAACGTTTTTCGCATGGAAAGTTCACATATAACAACAGAAAAATGCACAAAAAAATCAAAATAGAATTTTGATATTATTAAATTTAATTTAATCAACTTATCAAATCACTATTTCTATTTTACAAAACAATAAAAGAAGTATTTTAAAAGCAATATCAAATGGTAAATACCTGCAGAAGCAATTGATGAAACCATCAAAGATGCAAAGCTCCTTGTAAATGCTAAAAACTGCGTAAATATGTCAATAGGTGTATCAGGAATAAACTGACCACCACAGACTTATCAATAGGACCTGTGCTGTCCATGGAAAAATGGAACGAATGATTATTATCCTGTCTCTTATGATGTTTGTAATCTGATACAGCGTGTACGATACAGTACGCAGTGAAGGGTTAACACATATTTGAAAATAAATAATCCCAGCATTATTATTAAAAAATTCTTATAAAATATGTATTCCGAAATGATAGATCATAAAGTTCAAAAGTATCCAAATACTTTCTCGGATGAAAATGATTTTCATTTACATATGGGTAATTTTTTTATACAAAATTTTAAAAAAATCAAAAGCAAAGCATTTTCACCTCGCCATTCGATACTTTACCTGGGTACAATATGAATACTTGGATACAGTTCAATGTCCGATGCCAGAACGTATCGCGTGCCCGCCAACTGTCGGGCGACATTCCTGGCGACGTTAATGGGATAAGGAAGCTTTTTGGACTGAAAGATAAATGAAAAGGCATTAAAAGTCGGAAGGAGGAAGAATGACGGAAAAAAACTCCAAACGCAAACGCAATTCCCCAGAGTTGCAATGCATACACGCTGCTAAAAGAAAACCCAAGAGGGGGAAGAACATTTAATAGGTGTACAATAGCTTTAATTTACCCCATAGGTAATAAAAAAATACTTGATCCACACGGAAAAAGCATGGAACACCAAAATCATCTTCGGTTCAAAAATTACATAAATAATTCATTTGCATTAAAATAAATATTATAGAGACAATAAATACAATCAAGAAGGCTTTTGTTACTTGTATTATTTGCCATCCGATTCATGGGTGCCGTGTCCCAGTATTTATTTATATTCGGTTTCTGTTATTTAGTACGGTAAAACAATTCCCTGGTAAAACCTGACACAAGATCATGCTTTTCAAGATGCTTTATTTTACACAAATAACTTTTGTGCCAGATAATTATCACGCTAAGAACCGAATACTCGATGACATTTCAGTTCAGGTTAAACAATAAAATACAAACTGAAATATTTTTTATTCGTGCATCACCATTTGAAAGCAATGATAAAAAATAACTTTAATTGATTACTTCTTAGAAAAAAATCAATTTGAAGTACAGACAGATTATATTATCATTACATTTATTATTCTACAGAGGGAACCAACTTCATATGGTGTGCGATTAAATACCACCTTGCTGACAGACTCTTCACACAGTGCAAAGTAAGTCGAAAATGAAGGAATCCATATAACGTTATAGTCATTCATAGACTGAGAAAGTATCCAGTCTGAAATGTTGGTATGCTGATCAGTGGCGAATCCAGGAGGGGCTATGAGGCTACAGCCCCCTCCCCCGAGCTAAGCCAGAATTCTTGATTTCATTTTAAATCACTACAACTGTTTGTTCTTAATTTTGACAGGCTCGAAAATTTTCATACTTTTCTCCTCACTCCACTTGAACTTGTAGCGTTAACGCGGTGGAAGACATTTTTTGGCTAGTTATTTCGTTGCATTTTTTATTAAATTATTGAAAATATTGTAATCTTCTTTATGATTCTTATTGCCAGGTGAGGAAAGTCTGTAAAGTTAAAGTGTTTTGGTTTACATATGCCATGAGGTTTGACATTCGTCACTGCGATACAAATATTTTATGACCTCCCCCCCCCCCCCTCCCCAGACCCGAATCCTAGATTCGCCACTGACTCTGTACCATAATAATAGTAGCAAGTGAATATTTAAACGAGAATTATTGGCGAATGCAGCTGTAAGTTATGTTGTAGAGCAAAGTGTCCAGTGTTTCTTTCAGTATGCACACTACAGATCTTTCCCTCTTTATAATCTATTCACACACAGTTAGTGGCAGCTCGTCAGCCCAGGAACAAGCAATGCTGCAGAAGATATATAGACCTAAGTTGTGGGAAATTTTATGCTGATTATTTTGGTATTTAATGACGATATGCTAAAAATTTATTGAAAATTGAAAAAACTGGTAATTTTTTTCCTTTTTTTGGCTATAACTGTTGTTGTTGTTTCATGTCCCCCTGGTCCAAATACTATACTAGGTCCATGATACCATGTCGCTCTAACAGTACCACAAGTCCATTTTCCCTCTCACTCCACAGCAGCCTCGCATGCGACTGGTTCATGACTACGGGTGAGAGGCAGCTTCAATTTCAATCTAGATACCACATGGGGAGAAGTCTGACTTTGCCTCTATGCCTGTTAGTGTTAGCTGGGAATAATGGAGTGACCTTCACGCCTTGGGCAGCCCTACCAGGAGAATACACTCCCGACGTACATCAATCACTCCTCCCAGGAACACCCCCTTGCCGCGTTGACGCCACTAGCAGGTCTAAGGGAGATGGCTATAACTAAACTTCCTATAAAAAGTTTTGGTGGTAAACCTCAGATTCGTAATCAGCACCTCCAAAAACATAAAGGAGCAAAAACTTACAACTCCTAAAGAATTAGATTTTAAAAACTACTTAACGACTGCACTACTGAGAGCAAGCGAAAAAAAGTCCAAATGAAGAAGTCGCGCCAAGCGAGAGCTGCTCCAGGGGCAGCACTCGGGGTTTTACTTTCAATGGAAGAAAGGGTTGCTTTGCTCTTCCGACCTAAAGCTCCGAGTTGCTCAACGCGCGAGAAGATCCATTTCAAATAGCCCAGGTAGCATAACATGTTGCACGATATTGTACAATACTGATCGATATAATATAATATTATATGTTATTGTACAATATTATAGAATATTGTGAATACTGTACAATATCGTACAATAATGAACAATATCTTTGTGCTACTGGGGAGGAGAAATCCGACGGAAGTCGGAGTTTTATTTTATTCTTGGCGCCAGTTTGTGGAGGTAGTAGATCATACGTCTTCTCGGTTTTGACACAATTTCACGTTCCTTCCCATTTGGAGCTAAGCGTGCCAATATAACAAACTTGAAAGAACGTCTACCTATTCGAAATGGATTCTTCCTACGATAACCTGTTTCTATAGCGACCGCTGTAAACTAGACAATTTCGCGGTAAAAGTTCTCGTGGCGGATAGACAGTATTCACTTCCGTTTTCCAGTAACCCTCCAATTTAAGCAATCGCCAAATCAAATTGGATTCCATATCAAGCGCCAAGTTCGAATCAGTTCTTTCTTGAGTACACAAAACGCCAAAAAGGGCCATAAAGAATAATTATGGCAACCTTTCCACAAAATTACGTTCTTATTTTAAGTAAACATTGAGATCTACAACAATAGGAACATGAAAATAAATATTTTCAAAGTATCCTTAAGCCATAACATTTGAAAAGTCCACTTTAAACATTCATTAATATCTTAAAACAGAGTGTTGAAATTTTGAAGATTCCCATTGACTTAACATTATCACCGGAAGTTGATGGGTAACACCGAAGTCCTACTTTACAGCAAATAAACAAACAGAAAACTCGTCCATAATGGCAGCGAATCTATACTTATAAAAGGCAGTGTTTGTGTGTGTGCGATGTCCAGACGAATCTACCGCACTTACAGCTATGAAATTTGGCACACGGGGAGTCTTAATGGTAACCCAATGCACCTGGAAGCCCTATTTTAAAAATTTAATCCAGAAAAATTTTTATTTAATGTTTTGGGTCATTTTCGATACATATTTTCCCATTACATTGTTTCTGATGATGGTAAGAAAAAAATAGATACATCATGGGAAAGAACAAACAGTTTCCGTTCTAATGAATTTTGTTTTGAACTTCTAACATAATTCGTTGAATTTTGAAAATTTTTTAAAAAAATAGTAACTTTTCTCTGAAATTTTTCCTTCTACATTTTTACTTTCCCACATACAGCGTTCTAATAACGCTATCATTTCAATTTTTTAAGGTAGTAACTAGAACATTTCGCCCGATTTAAAACAAGAACGGATAAAATACAGTTTTTCTTCGAATTTAAATTAATTATTTTATTGATTAGTTCAAACGCTTTTTCTCGCACATCCGAAACGAAGTTTTGTACCAAGTGAAACGTACCCAGCATGCATTGCGTGACTTTCGCCGCAACAGGTGACGTCACATTTACTGAATGACTTCGATTATTATCCTCTCCAGTGTCTTAACATATTCCTTTGTCTCGCATACTTAGCTTGGGGTCTGATGACTTTCATATTGTAATTTTTTAGTATTATTTTGGATTAACGTAATTTTTTCTTATTTTGTTGAAGTAATAATGCCACGCGCAACGCCGTGAGTTTAATAGATCTATACAGTGACATTAAGAGAGTGTTAAGCAACTCACACTTCTGATTTCCGAGACCAGCTGCAAGGGCTTGAATCCAGCTGAGCAGTTGAGAGGTTCGTAAGCTGCCATGTCTGCTACCTCCACGGGCGCCTCTAGCAGGGTGGGGGCCAGGGAAGTCTCGTACACCAGATGCCAGGTGACATTCAGGTGCACGCAGGGCGGCCCGCACTTCCTCAGGAAGAGGATCTTGCGCACGGCCACGGGAAGGTCGGTGCCAGGGGCGTACACGGACACGGACAAGGGGCCTTCCCATCGGTCGCACAGTTCGGGAACGTGTTGCAAGAACTCGAAGGTGCCCTGCGTGCATAGCGTTACGCTCTCCTCGTAAGCAGGAGTAGGCCCTAGGAATACAAAAATAATAATAATACGTTTTAGAATGTTTTTCCATTACATTCTGAATCGAGATGTACTAATCGAAAGGAACTTCCGTACCAATGCAGGATCGTGCATCAAATATAATGGAGAGAAGAGTTTAAAATCTGGAAGGATTTTAAATATATACAGTCAACGCTCGTTATAACGAACACACATTATAAAGACCATTCCATTATAACGACCAGTGATAAAATCCCCAATTGTGTTTCCCTATGCACTCTATGTTATTTTACTTTCGGTATAACGACCGTCCAGTGCCGTCTAATCCCAATACAACGTCCGAATTCAGCGGACACTTTTCCCGGTATTTTTTCCAAAAAATCCTTTATTTTCTACTTTAAAATCTATTTTAGAAATATATTTTTAATTGATAAAATTTTATTTTTAATACCAATGATAAAAAATAATTATCATTGGTATTAAAAATAAAATTTTATAAAAATAAAATTGAGTATTTAGTTGGAATCTCTTTAAAAATAGCCTATTTTTACGGAACTGCTGAGCGTGCATGCGTACTTTTTTTACTTATATCCACTATAGCGACCACTCGTTATAAAGACCTTTTGCTGTGGGACGCAGAGGGTCGTTATAACGAGCGTCGACTGTAATTTTATACATATAAGAACTACTCTTGCAGACAGGGAAAAGATTTATGTTTGAAACCATCTTTATTTTAGATGCGTAACTTTATAATGAAGAAACAATTTTCATCAAGTTACCACAAATCGGAATGAACAAATAAATATTTTTATGTAGCTTAAAGACAGTCTGTCGTAAGTTTTTGGAGTGTGGTTTGCTTTCAAGCAGGGATTTTTTTTTATCACCTTGGGTTGGCAACAACTTATAATAAAAATCCAGTGATATCGACAAGAAATATTTTCTCATTACATTGCAGATCTTTTTTATAAATTTGGCTACTTCTCATTGATTCTGTCTACAATGTCATTTGAATATTCCATCCCATTTTTCCACAATTTCGACACCTGCCAATGTATTAGTATAAATTCATAAACTTTCAAAACATATTCAAAAGAAGTAGCAAGATAAAATATAAAGTAATGAACAGGAAAAAGTTACATAAACGGTAGCTACTTTCTGATCATATATAATGTCAATATGGTCCATATGTAATGGTAAAAACTCCAAATAGCTTTTGGACTCGATGTATATCAAATAGATATGAAAAAATGACGAGAGATTGTCTTTTTGAAACAGCCGCTGATGTTAAAGGCGTAGGACTACTTTACTCGCGTGTCTCCTTTGTTTCTCGGAGTTTCTCTTTGTTAGTTGCGATTCTCTTTTCTTTCGCGAAGTTCCTCAGACTCTCCTTGTTACTCGCGATACTCTTTTGTTTCTCGAAATTACTCTCAATTTTCTTTTGTTTCTCTGAAATACTAATGTATGGAAAATTGGCGAAATAAAATGAAACTAAGGTTACAATGAAAATTGTTTTATTTCTTAACAAAATATATTACAATGTCAATTCTTTTGTTTTGAATTCTTCAATCGTGCGTGGATTCTTCAATCGTGCGTTACAATTGTGTGCAGAATCAGTCGATGATATGAAAAGTAACATATATAATTTAATAATTTTTTGTAACTTCTGTTGTTACCCCTTATCTTTAAAATAAGACCTTAATTATGTTTTTAACATATGTAGTTACGGAGATATAGAGGATCTCCCATACAACGTTTTCTTTTGGCGTTTTGGCTAGTGAATCAAATTCCTTCCTGAGACCCCAATGGGAGGAACGTAGTCCTGTGTTAAAAACACATGGGAAATAAAAAAGTTGCAAATGAATGGAAATAATAATTGAATATCATTGAATAGCATTTTAGATGAACGATTTCAAAATAAACAGGATAAAGAGTTGATTTTCTTCTCGTGACGATATCTTTAAATTTCTTAATGTAGGGAACAAATAAGAACCGCAGTATTAAACGATGTTTCAACAAAGTCGCATTTTACGTTAGGAAAAAAAGACAAAAATGGCTTTCTTAAGGGAAAAAAACTATTTTCTTACATTAAAAGTTATTTTTCAATACAGATTAAAAAGACATCTCAACATCGTGTGAAATTGAATTTAACCTAACATAACAAGTACAAATGCAAAACTATATACATATTTTTTTGATTATCAAATGTCTTAACGAGGGATAAAAGTCACGTTAAATACTGTAAAAGCATGTCGAACTTACTATCGGCTGGAATGTACCGTTTAATAACTGTATATTTATCTCTTTGTTCTGTTTCCCAGGGTAGTGTGTAGTTCAATGGAGAAATGGTTTCTTCTCGCGTTGAGTTGCGAATCTTTACAATTTGAGTGTGAGGTGTAGTTGTACTGTTTCCATCACCTGCAAAACGAATAAGAAAAAAAATATTTGGTGCCATTCGTTCTTCTCAAATTAATTTACAAGAACATAACTAATATAGAAAATCAGTTCAAATTTCAAGACAAGTGGTTTAAATAATTTAATTTTTTAATTTAATTGCATAAGTTTGTCAAATAAAGAATTTTTTAAATGTATGGAATGCAATTATTATATTACAACGAAATTAAATCATTCTACATACATTTACATGAACAATGATCTAAAAGAAAAGCATTTTCAAGAATAGTCCTTTTAACAGAAAAGTAAATTCAAAATGAAGAATTATTCCTTTCTGTACTTTCTTTATTAATTACACACAATTATTTTTGATAGTCCTTTTTCGTTATCATAGCAAAAACGCACTAAAAGAATATATGAGAAAAATTAAACGATTAATGCGATTTATCCCTCTGAGCTCCCAATTTTTTTGAACTTTTAGCTATCAGGTTAGAAAACTTAGCTTTTAAAGTAAATTGATCGATCTTTTTTCCGTTTAATTATATCTTTGAAATCTTAAGAATACTTTACCCATGACTGTTTAAGAAAATATGCATATAAATACGAGCTATCTGCCTTAACATTAAAAGTTGATTCTTGTATTTTCAGAAATGTCTCTAACCAGCTGATTCATCTAGCATGTTAAATATGAATTTTCCCTTTTTTTCAAGCATAATGAAATAAGAAAACTATAACAATTTCTCCATACCATTATTTTACTATAAATTTAAAACGCACACAAAATGCGATTTCTAGCTGAGAACAACAAGCATTTTTGACACAATAATCAAAAGTCTCGAAATTGCATGTTATTGATTTGCTAAATGGATTATTCTTGTATCTTTTGACTCGGCAGGTGTCTTGGAGCATTAACAATTACAGCAATGATCATACAGCAACTTTCATTTTTCGTAGCATTCCAACTCGAATTAAAATGTTAAGACTGTCAGCTCATTGGCATTCCATCTTTGTTTCTACACGCACTCTTGCCTGAGCACGGGTAATTATTGTTTGTTCGGCAAGAAGCGATCTGCTGTAAAAGAATTAAGGGGTCAAGTTATATAAATGTTACTGTGAAAGACCGAAATTTGAGAATGTCGACTTTCACCGGTGAAAGTCGACACATACCAAATACGTCGGTGAAAGACCGAATATTTGATTATATTCTTGTGCATTCGGGCCAACACCGGTGTATGCCAACAAGCACTGCATGGTGAATGACGACATTTGCCGGTGTAAGTGACAAATAAGGATATTTGGCAAATATTTTGGACATACACCAAGCGACTATGCGAATGTTGACATTCACCGGTGAAAGTCGGCATTCTCTAAATTTCGGTCTTTCACGGTAACATAAACATGCAATCATAATAAAATACATGATGAAGGCCTTTGATCGGACATTAATATATATAAAAAGCCAGAGACTGAAGTAACGCTGTCACGTGGTTTGGCTACGTGCCAAAGAGGGGGAAATCCAGACTTCTTGTCTACGTCTACAAATTAGCATACACATAGATATACTGTTTTGATTCTTTTCTTAAATATAATCTTTCAGCATTTTTTGTTTGCTTTTTTTCTCTGAGGAAACACTTGATTCTCTTTTTTCATTTTATGTTGATTTATCAACGGACATGCAACTACTCCATTAATATTAAATAGAAGTTATGTGGTTTACTTTCTTTCGCATACTCAATTTTGGAAAAATTGAATATAATACTTTTTTCCTTAACCGTTCTTACACTAAAAGGCTTCTTTTACTTAAAGATTTGCATTAAATCAATTCAGCATTTTTTTTAAATTTTATATTTCGCGATGAATTTTTTTCTGTTAGTGGATTTAGCATTATTTTTACTCTGAGAAAACAAAAAACGAAAGTTAGTGTCAGTTGATTCATCAGTTCTGTTTCTCATGCTTTTTTTTAATTTCTTAAGCACTGTGGCAATCTGCATCAGATTTCCTTCAACAACTTTCGTTTGTAAATTTGTGACAATGAGATCCGAGATATTGTTGGCAAGCTAAAAGCCCGTCTTAGACGGGCACAAATCTTCTACTTGCTAATAGTTTAGACCCCCAGCTAAAAAAAATCTGCACAAAATCTGCAAAAAAAATTTTTTTGAAGTTTTTTTAAAGATTTCTGCAGATTTTTTGAAGACGGAAAAAATCTGCATTTTTTCTTCAATTTAACCTGCATAAAATCTGCAAAAAAATCTTTTTTATTTTTTTTTATTTAAATATCCTGTAGATTTTTTAAGACTTCAAAAATCTGCATTTTGTCTTCAATTCAATTTGCAGTTATTTAGCAGATTTTCCCAAAATCATTAAACTTGACCAATATCTGTTGATTTTTTGAAGATTTAACTGCAATTTCATAATATCTGCATTTTTCTAAATACATATTTTGCACCATATTCTATAATATTGCATGCTTATTTTCCAAAGGATATAAAACAAAATTAGAATGTAATTATCATTATTGTTTAATTCTACAGCAAACAGGAGTTTCAAAAAAAAATCCCAATCGAAAATTGTCTTAGGCACTAAATTTTTTAAATATGCCCCTGAAAAAATGAATTCTAAATTAATCTTTAAAATAAATATTTGAGGTTTTACCATTTTAAACTTTTCCCCCATAATTTAATTAATTTCCAATTAGTTTTCCAACTGTCTTTCTGACTAGCTATTTTCCTCCAAAAAGAAGGGAAAAGTGGACCTTGCGCTCTTTGGATGGAGAGAAGACTTACCCGTAAGATAAAAGGTGAAAACGAATTTATTGAAACAGAGAATCTAAATTATTGAACAAAAATATTGCTAATCTCATCTATTACTCATCTCTACGACTTTGAAACACGTATTCTGACCTTGGTTGATTTTTACACCACTAAATGGCGCCACGAGAGCTATGGTGACGCTAAAACTCAAATAGATTATTTTACCCCCATCTCGTGTATGGCCTTGCGGTTAGCGTTCCAGCCTTCCAACTATAGGAACGCGGGTTTGAATCAAGGACAGGATGAGTTTGAAGTCTTGTCACAATCTGAATCGACAACGTACAAGTAAGTTGAATTACAAATGAAATTAATAATTACATTAATTGAAATTAATAATTAAACCTTGACTGTAGAAAAATCTGCAGAAAATCTGAAGGTATTTAGAACAGTTTTCTTCAGATATTCTACATTTTTTTCTGAAGAAAATATGTTCCAAATACCTTCAGATTTTTTGCAGATTTTTTTTAGCTGGGTCCTATCTAAATATTACTCAGAATTTGTTCTTCTGCATCAAATAAAGAAATCTCCTTGAAGAATTTCCTCCTCCGCCCTCAAAGGAGGTAAAAGGTTTTAATAAGAGCCGTTTTATCCTTTGGGCTAATTGGGCTGTAGACAAGGGGCGCTACTGACCCAAAGGCAGTTAAAAATTTACTAAACCAATTTATTTTAATTTTGAGCCAATTTTTTTAAAATTGTAATTTTAAATATCTTAAAAAACTGTAAATAGAGAGCCATCGATTTTGTACTGTTAGATAAACACGTATATCTTTTGCTGTAAATTAAAATGCATATTTTTGTGCCAATAAATAATTAATTAGCAAAATCTTATTTTGAAACGGCGGCGATCTGCAAAACTGTAAGGCTTTAATCACACATAAGGTAACAATTTATTAGTTAGGAATTTTCATTGGGCCATAAGCGTTGAAATTCCTAATTACTGTTCTGTTGGGGCGCCAAATTATTCTAGCCCAGGGCGTTAAAATTTTTTAAGACGGCCCTGGTCTTACCTGTGGCATCTGTGTCTGTCCATGCCAGCGATGCCGTCGAGGCGACAGGATGTGTGGGGGACGACACGGCTGCCCGTCGGTGGGGCGATGTGGGGACCGGGGTGTCGGCCTGCGGGGCTGGGGTGGGAGCGACTATCACGACGCAGGGGACGGTAGCTCTGGATGCAACTCGGTAGTTGAGAACATTGAAGACTGCCAGCAGGACGTTGAAGAGCACGAAGACGACGCCGAACAATCGGCCCTCATTCCGAAGCCACATCCGATCCTGGAAGAGAAGATCACGATAATTGAAAAAGATGCAAATAACGATGACAAACAGAACTTTTTTTAAAGTAGGCAGTTTATAATTCCAAATAATTAAAAAAATGTACGCCCTAGTTTAACATTTGTCTCCAGTTTCTCTCATTTTCCAAAATTGATGTAGCAAGGTAACATTCTCAAGCGAATGTTTAATAACTAGCCTTGCCAACACCATATCCACTCGGATTTGATTTGCTTCATTAACTGACTTGTTAGATTATTGTTCCAATTTTCTGGATTGGTTTCATTCCCTAAAAAAATTCCTGTTTTTGCCTCTTCTGGTTTTGTTTCTTCGAATATAGATGGCGCCATGGGACTAGTATTTTCTTTAATAACTCTTCCTATTTGGAGAAAATTAGCGTGGGTTTTTGATCACAAGAAGGTTTTTTTCGCATTTATCAACTATGGGCATAGGGCAAGTTTTTTTATTTATGAAGGCTATTTTAATATAGCCAGATGGCTAATATTTTTAATCAAACATATTAGCGTTTTGATGTTTGTGTTTTTTCTCTTTCTTTTGAAAATATGCTTTTTGACGTTCAGAAGGCTATGAGAAGCTGTGTTTGGCGTAATGCAAGCTTCTTACAGAAAAGTTTCCGAATTATTATTTTGAAGCCATTTCAAATAGTTCTTAGCCCTTGAAAAAGTGGACTATAATGGATTCCTTGTTTGTTTTTGGTTATATTCGATTAACTCTGAGTTTATTTTTCTTTTTTTTTTGGGGGGGGGGGGGGGCTTTTGTATGATCTTCTCTGTTTTTTGTTTTGCTGTTGCAATTGCGCGCTGTTTAAATATTGTATTCATTTTATCTATTTTTTTCTAATTTTTACTCTATAAATTGTATCGTTTATAGATAAAAAATAATTTTAGTTGTTTTTTTGTTGTTGTTCTAGTTTAAATTTTTAGTTAAGATTCTTTTTTAAATTTATTCTATTTTTTCTGTTGATTGTTTTTAAGCTCTAGAGAAAGACCGAGTAATTTTAGACTCGGTGATGAGGGCGACACCTGAACCAGCACCCCTTTCTCCAAACTTCCACGCTACAATAACGCGAAGACGATTTGCCCATGAGAAAAGACGTAATATAGACAGGATCACATACACAGTATAAATAACGAAATTAAACTTCGAACCATCTTCGAAATTTCGACCCTGTGTAGCAGAGACTCTGCCACCTGTCCACTATTCAAAAGTAATTAATTCTAAACTTTAAATCAAAATTATCATTAAGATTAAATTATTTCTATCTTAATACATGTGAGAACACCACAAAAACACTATGCGAGAGTGGCACCCTCTATCATTTCCACTGTGTCCTGAGAACACCAGATCGTATAAATGTGAATTGGAGAAGGTAGCACCAGGAATGGAAAGACGAGCTCTTGACGCAAAGACCCATCTGAAAGGAGCGAGACGGACTCCTGAACTCTAAACTTTTTCCTAATAGATGTCAGATGGACATCTAGTCGCTGTAACCGCTAGGCTATTATTCTTGACACCAGCTGCATTGTACATTACAAACTTTTTATTATTCCTCCCCACACACCGAGGGAAAAACTACATTTTATTCATTTTAGCTCCCTAAAACAAAGAATTATAAAGAAAAAAGTAAACAAATCCGGCAAAGCCAGCTAATTTCAGCTAAATTTTTAAATTTGTTGTCTACCTTCTAAACTCCCAGACAGTATTTAGTTGTCTATAAACTTTTTGCCCTCCACCACTTATAACTCCCAATCGCATAATAACAAGGATACATAAAGTACTTGTAAGCGTTTTTCGTCAGTTAAAAGCAACAATTACCAGATTAGAAAACAGTAAAATTTCCTTTGAACGTAGGACTACGTTCCTCCCATTGGCGTCTCAGGAAGGAATCTGATTCACACGCCAAAACGCCACAAAAAACGTTGTATGGGAGATCCTCTATATCTCGGTCACTACATGTATTGAAAACAGAACTAATGTCTTATTTTAGAGATAAGTTTTTTTGTAACTTCTGTTGTTACCCTTTACTTAAGCTTAAAAACTTACGAGAAACATCGAGAAACAAAACAATGACGTGAGTAAAGTAGTCCTACGCCTTCAACATCAGCGGCTGTTTGAAAAGACAGCCTCCCGTCATTTTTTTTCATAGTCGATTTTTTGCAGAGATTTCGCGAATAATTAATATTTTTATGTACTCACAATCTGTTTGAAGCCCCTAAAAACGTTTTTCATCTGTAAATGAAATGGAATAAAAAAATACAAAATATTTAATTTAGTCTTTTATTCAGCAAATAAGAAATTAAAGAAAGAGGTTGAAATGGAGCAAAATGTTTCAAATTTATGAAAGTTTATCTTACTTCTGGCACCTCAAGAGATGTTCCAATTGCGATCAAATTTTATTTTTGTCTTTTTTGCGTAAAATGACAACTTTTCCGCACTATAACAATTTATTAAAAGAAAAAAGTTTTTTCGTTCCACCTTATTATACAAACGTACATATCTTATTTATAATTATTCGCAAAATTAAATATATAATTTGAATTTTAACTAGTCGTTATTGCGTCTCCCACATACACAAGAAGAAATTTTAACAAAATATAGCTTAATGACGTAAGTCGGTTAACTATAATAGAATTATTTTGATGTTGAAACAAATTATGAAAGACATCAAAAAGTGTGTTTAATTTCAAATGTAATGACGTTAAGATAAAAAGTGAGCTGTGTGAATAATATAATATTTTCCAGGCGAAAAAATATTGATTTTAGAATACAATCTTATCGATTAACTGGTTTTGAAGAAAAAAATTATGTATTAATATTTTTTCGGATAAAAAGAAATTCATGAGTCACTGAACAGAGATCACCGAGTTTTATCGTGAGCCCGAAAAACACACGCTTATATTTAAAACCTCCCATTATTGCCAGTTCTAGCTCTGTGCCTTTTAAGGAATCAAAACATTTTATAATAGCAGCATTTTCTACCATTTATTCATGAAATCATGTTACGATAAGTAAAATTTTTAAATTACATTTTAAATGAATTGCAAATGTTTTCTTGTTCCTAAAAACGGAATTTGAATTCGATTTTCAAAGCAAAATGATAACTGATTTTAACTGTACTTTTGAACAAAGAGGTAGAAGGATTAAATTATTTCGAAGCAAGCGACTTCAATTTCAACTAAAATAGTAAAATATTATTAATTCATTTTTTTACACAGCAAATAAAACAACTCAAAGAAGAAAAGACAAGTTTGTGTTAATACATAATGTAAAACATTTAAATTTTATTTATTTACTTGCTACTGCGATTCTACGAAACGGATCATTCATTTGTAAACCAACTTAAAACAATAAAACGATTATTTATTCACGATTACTGAAAAAATACTCCAATTGTTACCACTCCAACACACTAAAAATACATTTCAACATAAAGTGATGGAGTAATAATGATAGGGGTAGCACTTTTTAGTGATGCGTGAAGCAATAATTCATACAGTGTTTCGCTAATGATACTGAATTTAATTACATGATGGAAATACATCCACTCTGGAGAAGAGTTTTCCCGCAAGAGAGATTCACGGCGTAGAATGCAATTTTAAACGACACTCTACCACTCCAGTTATTTGTATATATATTTCATTAAACCTCATAAACACATTGGTCACTAAGGGCTAGTACAAGACTTTAGTTAATTCAGTATTTTAAGTGGTGTATTTAATATACTGTTATTTTTATCTATACTTATAAAAGTGTGTGTGCGTGTGTTTATGTGTGTGTGTGTTTATGTGTGTGTGTGTGTGCGCGCGCGTGTGCGTGCGATGTCCAGATGAATCTATCGCACTTAAAACTTTGAAATTTGGCACACAGGTAGTCCTAACGGTGACGGAATGCACCTCGAAGCCGAAATTTTAAAATTTAATATAGAAAATTTTTTATTTTTATTTTTAAAAATAGACACACCATCGGAAAGAGCATGCGATTTCCGTTCTAATGAAGTTAGTTTTGAATTTCTAACGTAATTTACTGAATTTTGAAAAAAAATTTTAAAAATAGTCGGTTAAGCCTAATAAACTTTGTTTGGAATTTCAATTTCTTGCATCCGCCGTTCTAATTTTGTTATCAATTTGAAATTTGTTGAAGTAATAAGCATAACGTTTCTCCGTGATTTAAGACAAGAATGGTTAAGATTGATCGTTTGGTTGAATTTTAATTATTTTTTTTCTGCAGTGTTAAAAAATTTTCGCCTCAAAACTCTCTTTACGGTTCTTCAATCGGTTCTAATCAAAGTCGTGTGACTTATTTTCCCAACATGCATTTCGTCGAAATCACGTGACGACATAACCCCTTTAATACGCGTCGACAGATAATTCTTTTAATTTGTTTGTTTTTATACTGTTTGACTGTTGAGTATACGGCTGATATGAAAAAAAAAATTTGGAAGCCCTTCTGGGAGGGCGCCATTTTTTTTTTTTTTTTTTTTGACCGAATCAAATCGGCTATAGTTCTAGACCAATGATGGCAATTTTTCCTTCTTTTTTGATTACTGATTGAAAAGAACTTTGGAATGAATAGGGGATAATAGCCTTGTATCTGAAAATCCCCAAAAAACCCTTTTCAAATCAAATCAAATCAAACGACTGATATCTTTAATTAGAGAAGACTAGAAAAAATGAAATATGATTTCAAGGAGCTATTTACATAATATGGCTTAAAAGTTTAAATCTGAAGTGAAAGATTTTATCTCTCTTTTTCTTTTTTTCTTTGATTCATTTTGGATATATTTAAATACTATAGAAATTATGTTTGTCTGTATCTTTCGAGGCGTATTGTTCCATTTGAAATCGTTCACGATTTCATTCGGTTTTCATTCTTTAACATTTTACCTGGTTTATAGGAATCAATCTTTTAAATCCTAAAAAAAAACTTTTTCGAAAATATCGGTTTAATTTTTACTCTGTTCTGTCAAATGTCATTATCGAGAAGAAAAATAAGCGGGAAAACCAATAATTTGTATCTTTTGTTTTGATTCCAAAACTTTTTCGTGTCATTGTGGGCGGGTTTTTTTTCCGTTTTGTTGAAGTCCTGATTTCACGGGCAACGCCGTGAGCGATTTCCGTTCTAATGAAGTTAGTTTTGAATTTCTAACGTAATTAACTGAATTTTGAGAATTTTTTAAAAAATAGTCAGTTTTTCTATATAATGTTAGTTTTGTTTTTAAATTTGTTGCATCCTACTTTCTAATAACACTGTTATTTTCAATTTTTTTCAGCTTATAACTAGAACGGTTCTGTCAGATTTAAAACAAGAACGGTTAAAATATCTTTTATCGTGTTTTTTAAATTAATTTTTTTCTGGGTCGTTGCGAGTTATTTTTCTCGATCGAGTTACTCGCGCGGCACTTCTTCGGAACGTTGATGCCAATTTTGATTGGCGGACGCGAAGTATACGTCATGACCTTCACCTGAATGAATTACTTCGATTATTATTTTCGGATTTGATTTATTTTTGCTTGCTGTATAATAATCATTTAGATGTTACAATTTTGTAATATTGTTCTGGATTAACGTACTCTGTACTGTAGCACGAAAAAAAAAATAAGCAGGAAGATCAAAAAATGTGTATCTTTTGTTTTGATTTTGTTTTCAAAACTTTTTCATGTCATTGTGGGCGGGTTTTTTTTTATTTTGTTAAAGTCCTGATTCCACGGGCAACGCCGTGCGCGTACTGCTAGTCAATAATATTTTGATAGATGAAGATTTATTTATGCAAGTTTCCCACCAAATTTCAAAACCAGAATGGAATATATGTAAGAATTTTCAAGTAAGCAACTCTTGAATGAAACCGTTTTAGAACCAATTTGGTATTGAATTGAAGAAAATTAACGCATAACATATGTGATGAAATATTTCGCTAAACATAGATATTGTTTAGAAACGAATTCGGAAACCCTCCGCGCTTTTGCGTATGCGCCGAGCGGAGTTATTTTCATCAAAATAGGGGGAAAGTGAAGAATGGAAGGGTGATGTTTACATTTTACTGAGCGTGATCTAACAAAGAAGTCCGGAAATGAGCTCATATGACTGACACCCCTTTCCGGTGTAAAATCGTCCAAAAGTGCTAGTCTCGGAATCTGTTGCTGAACAGTAATTCACGCTTGAATAACGAACAAATCAATTTTTATGTATTTTTATCATTTAAGAAATTAATAAGAAGCTAATAACTAATCTTGCTGACTCGAGATGTACTATCGGTATCAGTATGCCGCGAACTTTCTCCAGAACCTTTCTGCATATAAAATTGTATAAGTTTTTTTTTATGAAGGTCGTTATTGGACCCGATGGCTAATATTTTATTTCAATCTTATTATCGTTTTTATGTTTGTGTTTGGTTTTTCTTTTAAAATAATGCTTATTAGATGGTACTAATCTCCTTTGTCTTTTGTTGGGTAATTTCGGGCTAAGAGAATCTATATTTGGCGTAATGCAAGCTTCTTACAGAAAAATTTCCAAAATATTTTGAATCCATTTCGAATTTAGTCCTTAGCCCTTGACAAAGTGGACTAGAATGGATTCCTCGTTTGTTTAATTTGATTCTCTCAGAGTATTTTTCTAAGTTTTTTGCTTTCTTTGAATGATTTTTATTTCAGTTGTATAAACTAATATGTTCTTACTACTATCCCATTGAGAATGCGACATCAAATTAGACTCAATATTAGATTCCAAACACGTTTTAATAAGAACTGCGAGCGGCAATTTTTCCTCCTCTCTAAAATTCACGTGATTGGATCTCAAAGCAATTTTAAAGGATATCCAGTCAAACTTGGATAATTCGAAGTTGAAGGGACCAGAGAAAAAGTTCGAAATATCCAAAAATTCGAACTACATATATTCTCTCAAACAGATGAAACTGCACTTCTGGAGAAAAAAGGGGGAAAGCTTCGATCCTTTCAACCCGCAATGAAATAGATTCTCCTGCCGAAGGGGTGTGGCCAAGTCTTTTCTCGGAAAATGCAAACAGGCTTTGGATGACTAATCAATATTAAATGCAGTAGGGAGGGAAGAGGGTAACAATAGAGGGTGGACAATATAATCCTCGGAAATCCCCACATAGTGGCATTCCAATCCTCGCTCTTCTTTTCCTTAGAAAGACCGTTAAAATAAATAAAGCACCTTAGCTGAGAAAAGTCTCAGGAACAATTTTTATCGTAATATTTTAAGGGCAATCGTACGAAAAATTAGAATTATCCAAAATTAAATTTAAATTATCCACGATTTTTTAACATTATTTTAATACAGAATTATAAGGACCGAGCAAAAATTTCGAATTAAACAAGTTCGAATTTTCCCGAATTGATTGTAGTAGAAAAAAGACTGGAGATCGGAAATAAAACGATTATAAAATAGAATAATTCCGCGCTCGCCTTGCACTAAAAAAACCTTATTTTAATAATCAAATAATTCATAGAAAACTTTTCATGAAAGCAAGATTTGAATACAGCTGTATTCTGTCTAATCCAGTGTTTCGCAAACTTTTTTGTGCCATGCCCCACCTAAGCCTTTTCAAAATTTTTATGCTCCCCATGCAACATATACATAATTTTTAATACTCAAAAATTTAAGTTTCTTCAATGTACCATTCAATGATAGATTTTAGGAACAAAATCAACTACGAAATTATCGAGAAGCACAGTAAGTAAAATCTCAAAATAAATAACTTTAATTCAATCACGAAATAATTTTAATGAAAGATTTTTCTAATTTTTTAATTATCAGTAATTATTTATTAATTAAATTTAGTGAGATCCTTGCGCTTGATGCTTGCTGCAAAGTGATTTTATGAGAAGTTCCAATTTAGTTAGCTTCAGTCTCAAGTCTCCACGTTGTGTTATATTCAGCCGACTTCTTTTTACTTTCTCGTATACGAAGCACGCAAAGAGAAAGTATTGTAATCGTCAAAAAATTCGAACTCGAGATTTTGACGAATCTCCATGTTTTAGACCTCCCCGAGTCCGAAAAACACAATTTTGGAATCATGTCTGTCTGTGTGAACACGATAACTCGAAAACTATTAGAGCTACGGGGATGAAATTTGGTATGTGAACTTGACACATAATTTGTAGGTTTCTATCAAATGTTGCACAAAATCCGTCAACGGGAAGTCTGTCTGACTGTCTGTCCGCGGTCATGCGAACACTAACTCAAAAGCTTGAATAGCTAGATGGATAAAATTTGAAATAGTTTTATCGTCATGAATGTAGGTCCGTATCAAATTTTGGGCCAAATCCGTCAACGGGTTGACTGTCTATCGGTCAGTATAATTTTACTTTTGAAACAAATATCTCCACGCGCATGCGTACTGGACGCAATCTTCTGTGCATGATAATCAGCGGCTCCTGCTTGGCGCTTTTTCTTCCCTTTTGGCTCCTTTTTCTCCCTTTTGGCGAATTCTGATCCAGCTCGGATTATTTTATTGCCGTTTGTTTTATCGTTTCAACGTATGCTGGAGAAACTTGTTGCGTTCTGGGAATAAAGCAGATTCGAAATTTTTATGCGGGAAACTGACTTAATTTCCCTTATTTTTTTATTATCTCCACTGCGTTAGGGGTTTTAGCTTATTTTTTCCCTACATGTGTTGGGAGTATACGAGAAAGTTTAGGAGAGAACACTCCCGCTGGTTTAGCAGCAAATCATTTACGGCACTAAATCCAAATTCAGCTAAATATGAATATGAAAACGATAACAATAGTCTTCTTGCACATTTGATTGAATTCTGGCATTTGCTTTCCGTTTGCTCACAAAGCCATGGCATCGCGCCTTTTATATTAAACTAGCTGATATACCCGGCGTTGTTCGGGATAAAAATATTTATAAATCCAGGTACTCATAACACTTTCAACTTAATAAAAGAGTTTTTCGCAGCAGCGTCCTTCGTTGATTTTCATTAATCCACTGCCGTGCTCTCCGACTCTCCCTACCAGCAATTTAACACACCTCTCTCTTTTTTCTCTTAAGTTTGAATTACCTGGCAAGATTCTAGTAGTCCTTTGTACTCCATTTTCCCCTCTCCATCATCAAGCTCTTTGATACCTTGGATTTTATTGCCATTATCCGGACTACAATTCTCTTCTCTTTACTGTTTGTCACTGGCCGGAAGAAAAACCGCATAGTGTTCTTTCTTTTTCTCCTTAGGTCCTCTCCCTCCGGTAGGAAGCGTGCTCAATAATCTTGAAGGATTTTACACACTCATTATGATCATTTAAAAATTTGAAAAATTAAATGAAACATCGCGGAAAGAGAAAAATTAACATCACTGGATTGTGGCGCAAACATATTGAAAGATGTATATGCTACGAAATGAAAACGAAAGTAAAAATTCTGCTTTCTGTTGATATTCAAAGAAAACAATATTTTCTTTATCATAACTTTCACAGCGATAGAAATACGGGAATGAAGATTTCATAAAACGATAAATTGGTTTTAATTTAATTACAATAATAGAAGGCATTGTTACAAATTGTGTATGGAATAAATTTGAAATATTTATTAAATTAAGGAAAAGAACGCATGACATTTAAAATAGAGATAAGAGGATTAAGATAATTTTCTGCTCTTTAAGATGGTATGCAAATCTACGTGCAATATATTTTTATGAAGTTATTGGCGAAAAACTGAGATAAAACGCCGAAAATTTTATATATCTTAGCAAATAATTTTTTTGAAAGTTGGAAAAAGTACAATTAATCTAGGAAAAGACCCCTGTGCAAACTTCATGTTGAAACTATTTACCGTTAGGAGGACAGATAGACCGTTAAAACATCTTTCTTTCCCTCCCTTTGTCCTCTTCCTACGATAGGAACAGGACTAAGAAACTTGAAGGCTATCTAAAAGGCTAAACTTGAAGGACGATTTAAAAATTTGTGAAAATTAAATAAAGCATCGAGGGAATAATTCGCTTACTTCATTGGATCACTGTGCTACAACCGGAAGTAAAAAGTCTCCCTCTTTTTGGGTAGGCTGGGCCGTCGTGGGTATTAGAAAAAGTCTCCTTTGTTATTTATGTCCAAAGAAAACAATATTTCCCTATATTAAATTGAACGCTGGCAAAAGCACGCGCGCAAAACAGTAAATTGGGTTGAATTTAATTCTATGAGAATAAAAAGCATTGTTAGAAATTGCGTTAAAAATATATTTCAATATTCCCCGGACAACGCGGATAATTTTACAAAAAACCGTGCGTAAATAGGTCCAGTAGTTTTTAGTGTTTAACGGACACACATACGAACATTGCTTTTTATATAGATCACACACGCAGTGACGAAACAAGACATTTTGGCGCCCAGGGCAAAATCTGCGTTTAGCGCCCCTACTTACACCTACCCCGAACACCAACAAATAACACATAGATTAGTTTGTTTAAAATCTTAATTAAAACCTACCATTCTATACTGAAAAAGGACTGGTGCCTAAAGATAAGAAAAGGAAAACACTTAATTTATATGTTTGTACGTTTTTAATAAAGAAAAAAAGCATGCGCAGAAAATAATTTTGTTTGACCTAATACAAATACGCTAAGTTCAAGTTTTACATAGTGTACATTAGAAAAAAAAAACATGTGCAATAATATAACATTGATAATATCCTAACTAAGTGTTCCACTTGAAAAAATAATGTTTCAAACAATTTTTCAGATGGATATTAGTTTACTCTGTTAACCATTAAACACTCAAATTATTTTAGTTTAATTTTCCTTTTCTTTACTGCAAAAGTTTTTATCGCATCATCGTAAGAAACCTTTGATGCCTTCTCATGTTCAATATAAATCACTGCAAGATTAGATAGGCGGTCTTGCTTGGTTAAGTTTCTTAAATAGTCTTTTTTTTATAATTTTAGGTTTGCTAAAACTTCTCTCATTCGATGCGACAGAAACTGTTAGAGTCAAGTAGATTCTTAGGGCCGTGGTCAAATTTGAATAGTTTTCATGAAGACCAGTTGTATATAGATAATTTAAAAAGTCAAGAGCAGTAGCATTTAGTTTACTCTTTTTTTATTCATTTTCAGCTAAATTGTCGCTACCTATCACAGAATACTTAAAACTCTCTATTTCAACAGCTAATTCATCCTTCTCCAGATCGTGTGGGTACAAATTTGCCAAAGTAGTAGCAGCCTCCTCTCTTAAAGTTTTGTTATCAAGAGTTGTCAGTTATTTAGGAGACAAGAATCCGAAAATTTCATTCACCTTTTGCATTGATTGTAATCGTCTCTCTAACTCAGCTTCTATTCTATTATTAACTTGCAGTAAGACAAGTTTTAATTTTTTTAATGTTGAGAAATTTCAGAGCTTTCATCTTCACATTTTTCTTCAAAAAATCTTTTCTTCTTCCTCTTCCTTACCTCCTTAAAAGACGGGTCTGGATTAAGAACAAGACAAGAATGTTTTGCTTCTTCAAGGACTTCATTCAAAATTGTACCTGTACAATCTTTTATTTGTGCAGTCAGACCTTTTAAGAGGTTGCAGGCAACATCAATGAATCCTCTTTTTGAAGCATTTTACTGACGATGTCTATTTTTTTAATGTTTTCTGCCAGAAGCAAGTAAAAGCTACAAATTCAAAGGTCTGAATACGTTTCAAATGTGAAACAGCCCCAGACTTCGTTTTAGGGCTCGATACTGCATCTAATGCCAGGAGATTCACAGCCTCTACAATCTTGACCAAGTGTTTGTGAACGACAGTTATAGGTTCTCTACGAGATGACCACCGAGTGTCACTTTCTTTTTTTAGTGCCCTTGTGCCATAAAAAACCAATCAATCAATCAATCTTTTTTTAGTGCCAGTGGCGAATATTTTAATAAAACCTCCCATCTATTAGTAGAAGCGCTAAAATATGCCATTTCATGTACTGCTGTAGCAGCATTTACACCGACCAAATTCAGTGATGAGCAGCACACGGTACAAATTTGGCCAAAGGGTTACTTTCTGAAATACGTGCTTGTACTCCCTGATATTTACCAGCCATATTTGCGCCGTTATCGTATGATTGCCCTCGGCAGTTCTTAAAGTCTAATCCTTCTTGTTCAATTTTCTTCAAAATCTCCTCCGAAAGTACGACGCCAGTTTTGTCACTTACGCTAAAAAGTCTATGAACCTTTCAGTAAATTCTGGAACATTTCCAATCTCTCACGTACCTCAAAACCTGAGACATTTGTTCAAGGTGGCTGACGTCAGGTGTACAATCAAACATATCAGCATACTACTTGGCTTCCTTTACCTCTTCAATGATTTCTTCTCTTATTTTGTTAGAAATTATCTCGAGAAATTCATTTTGAGTTTTAGATTAAAAAAAATATGTAACTTGACCCTTTCTATGGCTAAGGATATGTTCCCTAAGTGGAGGGTGATAATGAGATACAAGTTCTATACCTTCATTGGTATTTTCTTTTAGCCACGATGACAAAATGAGGAGGGCAGATAACTTTGTTTTTCTCTCTCTTTAGCTTTTCTACGATTTTCTGCGCCCGGCAATTTTCTGGACATCTTTCGTTGAGTAGCAGAGTGAGGTTACGTTACGGAATTGTCTTCTACCGTCCGTTTCAATATCTGAAAACTGCCTCTTTTGGACGATTTTACTCAGTAAAGGGGTGATGGGGGTGTAATATGAGCCCATTTCCGGAGTCCGGACAGGCGCATACGCGGAAGGAAGCTGTAGTGTGATGCGTTCCAACATTCCTACGCGAATCCATGAGTCACACCCCTCAGGGCCCTGCGTCTCGTTGAGCCGGCGTTGAATGGGTTTTATCAACAGACACATCTTAAGTAAAATTAATTATTTAATAACATTACAACTGGTTTTGATTCCGGGCTAGAATTTAAACAGAAAATAAGAAGTAAAACATAATTTTTTAAATATTTTTATGCTATTTTTTAAAAATTCTCTTTTAAATTTTTCACCTCCCCTGGGGTGGCGCCCCCTCCCGGCTGGCGCCCGGGGCAACTGCCCCGGTTGCCCCCCTCTTGTTTCGTCACTGCACACACGCACACATATATATATATTCTTATAGTTTTTTGAAGGTTTTTTTAGTTTTCACTTAGGACCGAGACCCAGTTTTAGAAGCAGTGACATAAAAAGTTTGAAAGGTAAAAACTGTTTACTTGTTCGTACGGCTCGCGTAGTGATACATCACAAAGCAAATGCGCCATGAAGAATACGCATACCACATTACACAAGGTCTGTTAGAGAGGATAAATAATGTGAACAAATTGGCGACATCCGCATCTTACAGACGTTTATCCTTCCCTAACTTTCTTTCTAATGGTCAGATTGAGGATTTCAATAGCTTTAAAAATTCCCCGGACAACGCGGGTCAATTTGCAGAGAACCTCGCGTAAATCGGTCCAGTAGTTTTCTAGTCTATGATTCACACACATACGAACATTGCCTTTTGTATATATAGATCTAGTAAACTAGTAATAATAGCTAGTTAAATCACAGTAGATGGCTGCTTTTAAACTCTGAACGAGTCCATTCTCGAATTGCCGCCCTGTGGAGCGTGGGCCACACGTTGGAAAACACTTGTCTAATCGTTCACCTAATGTAGATACTATACACAGAAACTCAGTGACGTAATTGGAAACCGACATCATCCGCCATTATAAAACATGAAACTGATTTTGGGCCATTTTTATAACAAAAATAAATAAATAAAGAGATGGGGAAAATTGCTTACTTATTGTAAATATTACAAACAGTTTCGTGCTGTGGCGTTTTGACACACTTTTATAAAACTTGACTTGTTTCGTGTTTGTACCGATGAAATTTAGTAATGGATTTTCCATTCATTTCCTGATGAGCTAGAGGATTCCCTTGTTCTCGATGCCGATGAAATTTAGTAATGGATTTTCCATTCATTTCCTGATGAGCTAGAGGACTCCCTGGTTCTCGATGATGATACATTATTTTAACATTTTCATAATTTAATTATCTATGAATTGATTAATTTTATTAAATTTTGATTCTATACGAGTAGCGCCTACTGGTGGTCTAATTGAGACAGAAAATTTATTTCAAGAATCTATAATATTTATAATAATGAATCATAAATTAAAGATGAAAAGATAGAAATTCAAAATTTCTTATTTTATTATACAAATAAAAGTTCGTTTTTAAAATAAGTTTTTATTCAACTTGACTTCAATAGCATATAATCTTCAAGAAATTATGTTCATTTATGAAACCTATATTTTATTCTAAGTGGGTCACCACACCTGTACTAAAATCAATATTCTGTTAACGAATGAGTGCCAGAATATGTATCGAATAATTAACTGGGATTATTCAGTGTCTGTATTTTTCGCGCAAGCGTGATGTAGAATTATGCGGGTACCACTACCACTGCAGATCAGATAACTGTAGGAAAAAGGAAAGCTTATTTTGTCTTGGTAAACAAAAACTTTCATTTCCATATGAAAAAACAGAAGATAGCGTTTACGACAACCTGTAATTTTGGAACTAATAGCTTTCTAAAAACTAATTAGTGGTTTGGAAACGAAATACACACAATTAATTTTCAATCCTTTCCGTGTACTTAAAATATTAATTTTCTCACTTTTTGCGTCGTTTTTACTGTCTACTTGCCAATTTCTCACTTTTTGCGTCGTTTTTACTGTCTAATAGGTCCAGGGGTTTTTAGGAGCCTATTTTTGTGGGGGGGAAATTATTTTTGTGAAAAATAAAAATGTTGTTGTGCAAATTTTTTTTATCATGTAAAACCTTCAATTTTAGCAGTCATGTTTCTTTATTTTACGTTTAATATCAGGAGTGTTTCATTGAACCAAATATATGCAGTAATTTGACATAATACTGAAAAAAAAATACTCGTATATATATTTTGTGCAATGCCTCATTCAAAAACTTTTAAAAAAGAAGTCAGATTAAAAAAATAATAATAATAGTGGTTTATTGTTAAAAGTATGTTGAATCATTGGAACTTTCTGTTAACAAAACACTTAATTATGCAGAAATGCATCCTCACTTTTAAAATCGATTTGATATAAAAAAGTAAGGAAACGTAATACTGGGCAAATTTTCGAGAATTGTTCTTTGGCCGTGGAAAAATCTTAAAATGGGATCATTTTTATAAAATGAAATTTTGTAAAGGGGTCGTTTTTACGAATTTGAATTTTGTGAAGGGCCGTTTTTATGAAGTGGAATTTTCTGAAGGGGCCGCAAAACGGTCCCAATTTTCGCCTGCATCGATCCATGCTAGTTTATCCAAATGTGGTGTGAGAACATAGCAAATACCAAGAAAAAAAGGCACAATAAAAAAAAACCACGGCACGTGTTTCAGGCTTATACATATTGTTTCTGTCAACTGCAGCAACTGTTGGGAGAAAAAGAATGTCACGATTCCTCCTCTTCTCTGCTCGAATTTTTTCTAAATAGACCAGAGCTTTTCACATGCGTAAAAAATATCTAATCAGCACATAACACGCAGATCAACTGCCAAATCCAAATACCGACGAACACAATGGGGAGGAATGCCAGATCACTTTAAGATTTCTACTCAAAGGATGATCGTGGTTACGACGAATGTTTTTCAAACGGATTGTTTTTCTGATATCATCGCCGACCTGAAAACAATGGAAGCAAATACTTTTTACGCATTATATTATAAGGAACAATAAAAATATTGCCTACTTTTTAACCGGTTACAAAGAGATATGGTGTAATCCCTGTCGGCAATCTTTTATTAATCGCAAACAGTTACAACAAATAAAAATTATAAAAACAAAGTAGCAAAATTGCAGTATTTTTGCACCCTTATCTGACAAAAATTAGTGTAAATTTATTTAAATATATTGTGTTCAGAATGGACAAAAATTTTCAGCTTTATCTGTTACTAACAGTACGTACACGGCGTTCCCCGTGGAATCAGGACTTCAACAAAATAAGAAAAAAGCATGCCCACCAATGACACGAAAAAGTTTTGAAAACAAAATCAAAACAGAAGATACACATCGGATTGTAGAAATGAATGCTGGGAATGAAAGCATATGACGTCACCTGCCACGAGGAAGGTCACTCGTCCGGAGAAACTCTCGCTGTTAAATATCGCTAGCAAAAAAACTGTTTGAACTGATCGGGAAAAATTAATTTAAAAAAAATTTAACCGTTCTTGTTTTAAATCCGACAGAACCGTTCCAGTTATAAGCTGAAAAAAATGAAAATTATAGAGATGTTAAAACGTCAGATGCGATAATTTGAAGAAATCTTTATTAAAAGTTACCATAAAAGTGACTATTTTTCAAAAATTTCTCAAAATTCAGTAATTTACGTTAAACGTACGAAACAAACTTCATTAGAACAGAAATCGTTTGTTCTTTCCGATGGTGTAACTATTTTTGTTTTGTACAATCATTAGAAGCCATGCTATTGAGAAATGAGTGCGAAAAATCACCCAAAACAACACAAAATATTAAATAAGACAATTTCTAGATTAAATTTTAAAATCCCGGCTTCGAGGTGCATTCAGTCACCATTACGACTACCTGTGTGCCAAATTTCATGGCTGCAAGTGCGATAGATTCGTCTGGACATCGCACACACACACACACACACGCACACAAACATTGCCTTTTATAAGTATACACTGAATATAGCGCAATAAATGGCGCCTTCTAAACTCTGCTTCAAGACAAATTTTTCCTAGTAAGCACCAGGAAACGAGTTTACAATAAAAAATGGGAAATTACAAGATCAGATAAATTTGGGGGAAAAAAATGCTTAGTTAAAAATTATCTCAGATTTCAAACTTTCAATTTCAAGATCTATTTCAATGCTCGCGTGAATTCGTGCAACACAAATTCAATATATCACATTTATTCTAATCTCTCGATATATAAAAGTCAGTGCGTGCGTGCGCGTTGTTTAGACGTAAAATAGAGCACTTTCAGCATTGAAATTTGGCACACAGGTAGCCCTGATGGTGACTCAATGCACCTCGGAGCCCGAACTTTAAAATTCAATCTAGAAAATTTTTTATTTAATATTTTGTGGCATTTTGGGTGATTTTTCTTACTTATTTCTCCATTGCGGTTTTTTTTTTCTAATAATAATAGTAGCAAGAAAATAGATACTCCATAAGAAAGAACAAACAATTTGCATTCTAATGAAATTTGTTTTAAACGTCTAAAAGTTTGTTTTAAATAAAAAAGTTGCCGTACAATATATTTTTTAATTTTAATAAATTTTTAAAAATATTTTTTGGTATAATTTACATCAATACTTTCATTGTTACAACGCAATTCAAACAGTTTCCATTGTTTAAACAAATATTTAATTGCATGTTTCTCTTTTATTGTTATCCATGCTTATAAAAGGCAATGTTTGTGCGTGTGTTTGATGTCCAGACGAATCTATCGCACTTACATCCATGAAATTTGGCGCACTGGTAGTCGTAATGGTCACTCAATGCACCTCGAAGTTCGAATTTTAAAAATTAATCTAGAAAAATTTTTATTCGATGTTTTGTGTTGTTTCGAGTGATTTTTCGCACGTTTTTGGCCGCAGTTTTAAAAACTTTATTTTGTGTCAATCTGAACTTTTTTAATTTTGTTGAAGTCATTATACCACGGGCGACGCCGTGCGCGTACTGCTAGTAAGTCAAAAAAGGTAATATATAATAACAACACGGCAAAAAAACCATTTGCCAGTGAAATATAAATGCTTCTTTAAAAATTGTTTGGTATCAATATTAATTTTTCATTCCATGAATCAAAAACAATTCTCGGAGAGCTAAAATGTCCGTGTTTTTTTCTTAATGAAAATCTGTGTTGATTTTATACTTCACTTTGGAAATGTTATCGAATTTTGTAAGATTTAATAACCTCATGTAAATTATGTTTAACTAGACCCCTTTGCCGATCAACTGGTTCGTCCATCATATTAATAGTATTCATTTAAGTTATGCTAGACAAATTCAAAATTTGCTACTTATTTCATTTTTAGTAATCTGGCAGAATTAATTGCTACAAAATACTTAGAAATGAATTAGTGAATAAAAAAAAACAGCGTACGGAAATGTATTATTATTTGAACTAAATTTTGATGTAAAACAGAATGTAAATGTTTCGTATCTAATGACGTTAATAATTCCGACCTCTACATTCAACAGTTAAAAAAATGATTAGGCAAAATGAATCTCTAAAAAAATACATAATTTAATAATGATTATTTCTTCTTTCGATCATGCTAGTTTAAATTATAATAATTATACATAATTTAGCTAACTATCAAGTGCATAATTAATCTAATTGTAACCCACAAATGAATAACAATCTCCAGAGAAGATTATCTTGCAGCAAATGAAAAGACGGGCTTAAGATCATAGCTGAAAAGAGCATCTATCAAAATTAATGGAAAATATTTTTTTAAATCGTTTTTCATTTAATGAACAAAAAAACGAAACAAAAAAAGTTTCATACTTTAACACGTTCACGTCGGCGCAGCAATTCGTGTTTCTCGCCCATGGGTGGCTCTTCTGAGGGCGTCTTGGTTTATCGGGCGGCGCCGAACTAAAGTGAAAAATGAAATTTTACCGCAATGCTAGCCATTGCTGCTCTTTATTTGTTTACCACCAATGCTCTCATATTTTTGCGAGCACTTTGTTTGAAATGTTTTTAAAAATTGCATAGAAATAAATAAACAATCATGCTTATGATATTGAATTTTTATGTTTATATTATCGGATTTATTACACATGTTTATAAAATTGAATTGAAATAAAATAAATCCTACTTTTTCAATTAATATACATCAAATTTCCATTATCTTAATTTCAAACCATTTGGAAATTTTTTCTAGTTACTAAATGCCTAAACGCCCGATAAAACATTCAAGTGCGAGCCACCGGTGGTACGCGCTGCCTGACTTGTCATATCAGTGCGAGCCACCGGTGGTACGCGCTGCCTGACTTGTCATATCAGTGCGAGCCACCGGTGGTACGCGC
>BGPR01000285.1:57989-126231 GCA_013235015.1 Araneus ventricosus
GAGAGCTCTATCAGTGAAAGATCTTATTTGAAAAGATTTTGCTATTTTCAACTTAAAATAGTGCCGAACAAAGCAATTATTTGTACTTTGCCCATAAGTGTATATAAAAAAAAGGGAGAAGTCATAGTATTTTTCATCAAAAAATGCGTAAAAATAAGAAGTATACTTTTATTAAATATTAACAGAGCTATCATTTATTTTCACTAATTTGTGCAAATATACATAATTTTTTTGAAAAAATAATTGTACCTACATTTGATTGATTTATCCAGTGGATTATTATTTTTTCTACATTAAACTTCTTTTGAAGGTTATTCTAAAGTTTTCCCACTCAGGATTATGTTTTGGGCCGAAAAGCTTTTGTCGCGACTCCAACTTCGGAAATTACCAAGGAAATGAAACTTATGTATAATTAATAAGAAAATTTCACTTTCAAATCCTTGTCAAGCATACTTTACCGAAATACTTTAAGCCAATTTATAACCTAACATTGTTTTAAATTACAAATACTGAAGAGACCAAAAAAAGAATGCTAAACTATAATTTTCGTTACCTCAGAATCACTATGCTATCGCACTTCGGCGGCCATGGCTTAAATTTTTAAAAGCACTATTTCAAAATTATATGAAAGTTGAACTCATGAGTGTGACTTTATCTTTAAAACTCAAGTCTTAGTGCATTCTTCAGAAAATGAATATCTTCACTTGAAAAATACATTTAAAAATTTAATAAATAATTCAATTAAAACATAATAAATAAGGAAAAATGAAGTTTTAATAACCCGTCGATGTGACTTTTTCAAATTCACCTTCACTGAAATTAAAATCATCTTTCGCTCAAGAACGCCCTTCCCGTAAACAATGATGACGCGGATTTAATTTTAAAAGCTTTTCGTGAGGAAACTCAATGGCCGACCTCGAATTTATCTCTCGGAGACGATATTCATCAGAAGGTGACCACTGTCCTTCGGCAGCCAGCGAGCGGTGAGGACGATCCAACAAAACACCGCGAAATCTGATGACCCTCACACATTCTCTCCGTGTTTATCAACGTCTAGAAAGTGACCGCACCGATGCGTTTTCAGAACGTGACGTGCTCGTCCGTTACGTCAGATATGCACGTGGCTAGATTTATGCAATTAAAAAGCTCGCTTTCAATGAGAAGGACGCGTGCCGCTTGCGACCCCGTTCTATGCCACCTTCATGCCCATGAGACAGGAGAATGGGCAGTTCCACTGACTGACCCTGATTGTTCTTCAAAGGGGAGAAAGATCGTAAGGATGAATATATGGTAATGCCATTTTAAATCGAGCAGAATCCGAATGATATCTTTTTTACCTTCTCGTATACGAAATATACAAAGAGAAAATTTTGTAATCGTCAAAAAATTCGAACTCGAGATTTTGACGAATCTCCACGTTTTAGACCTTCCTGAGTCCGAGAAACACAATTTTGGAATTATGTCTGCGAACACGATAACTCGAAAACTATTAGAGATACGGGGATGAAATTTGGTATGTGGTCTTTACACATCATTTGTAGGTTTCTGTCAAATTTTGGACAAAATCCGTCAACGGGAAGTCTGTCTATCCGCGTTCATGTGAACTCTATAACTCAAAAACTAAATAGCTAGATGGATAAGATTTGGTACACAGTTTTATCATCATGAATGTATGTCCGTATAAAATTTTGGGCCAAATCCGTCAAAGGGTTAACTGTCTGTCGGTCTGTATAATCGCATACATTAGAACGTCAGAACTTTTTAAAAAGATTACTTAAATACATGCAATTTCGTATGTAGTCTTGAAACCCTAATTGTATATTTGTCTCCAATTTTAGTTTAAAACAATTTTAGTGAAAAAGGGCGATGAAATTACGTATTCGTTTTTTTGTCCATTCTACGCAAAAAAATAAAAAGCTGCGAACGCTGGAGCGAATGTTTTCCCAACCTGGGAAAACCGCAGGTTTTCCGGCGCGCGGTGTATTTTTCCCCTACCCGTGTGTTACTCGTGTGCGAGAAAGTTTTGGGGAGGTCACTCCCGCTGGCTTTTCGTAACTCTTATCGGATTATTAAAACAGCTTTTATTTCGATCATGGATCGTTCTCCACCGCAGGCTTCTGTTCCGCAGCTTGTGAATGGAGAACAATAATGTTCGCTCGTAGGATTAGATCCGTGTTCTGTGGAGGATTTAAACTAAACAAAAAGGGAAACTGTAACGGAAGATAGGATTACAGTTTTTTTCCAGGAATTTGAACATCTTTTTTTTTTTTTTTAATTTTCTCAAACATTTTTACTGAAAAATGAAGGGAAAATAACAATTAGGAATCAGAAATAAAAGCATTTTTACTGAAAAATGAAGGAGAAATAAACAATTAGGAATTATAAATAAAGCATCCTTACTGAAAAATGAAGGAAAAATAAACATTTAGGAATCAGAAATAAAGCATTTTTACAAAAAAAATGAAGGAAAAATAACAATTGGGAATCAGAAATAAAGCATTTTTACTGAAAAATGAAGGGAAAATAATAATTAGAAATCAGAAATAAAGCATTTTTACTGAAAAATGAAGGGAAAATAACAATTAAGAATCGGAAATAAAGCTAATGTTTATTCATAATTTAAAAGAAGTATTCGAATTGGTCTAAGAATGAATACAGTCCCTTAAACAAACTCCGGTATCTTCTTTTTATCCTCAACTTGTTTGCCACTGTACCGTACGAATCACCGCGTGCTCTTTCCGTACGCCTTCACGGAGCACCCAGAGTCAATACTCTATTGCAGCGGTTCCCAACCTTTTTGGTGTTACGGACTAACTGTATCGATTTCATTGAATATTTTAACATTTATTTGTAGCCGATATACAACTGTTTAGATATATTTAGACACGCCAAGTATCATTTTGTTTCAGTTACAGAAAAGTTCAACTATTTTATTTTCTTCTCTTTAGAGAAATACTAATTTCTAATGCATTTAATAGGCTCGAAGTAACTCTTATTTATTCTTTAGGGATGAATAAATTTTAACCACAATTTCGGCGCAACATATTCTGTTTCAAGACCTTACGCTAGAAAATCCAATCTTTACTTTTTAACTATTTGCTGGTTTATTATTATTATTCCTTTCTTTTAATACGAAGGTCCTGCGTGTTCTAAACTAAAAAGTGATAGATGAAAACTCATTTTTATTTTTGAAGCTTGATGTTATGCACTAGATATAAAAGTTTTATCCCCGATTTGTACAGCCATGTACTCGAACATAATCCATAGACGGTGATTGTTAAACTGTAACTCATGAAAGTGTTTTCAGCAAGCCATATTGGCCTTTTTAAGGCCAAATTATAGAAATTTGGCCTTTTCCCAAAGCCCATGGCCTTAGATTCATTTTTGGTCTTTTTTGGCTTTATTTTCGGTAATGACTTTTAGAGCAATTTTTAATAACCTATTTACTTAAATTAATTAATTCTAATGATTATTAAAAAATTTTTAATAAATTTTTGATATTACACTTTTCAAATTATATATAGTGAGCTGTCAAACGAAATAGATCCTGAATAGAACAAGGATGTTTTAAATTTTTTTCACTTAAATTTTAGTTTAATAATTGAGCATTGCACATATCCCGATCAAGCGGGATTCTTTTTCATGACGGATAGCCTTTTTTCTTTTAATCAATGAGGTCTCCCAACCAGTTTGTGAAATTTGGTCTTTTTGGCCTTAATTTTTAGAAGATTTGGCCTTATTTTGCTATTTTGATCTGACAACTCTGTTTCAGCACTCTGCTAAAATCTTCTTTCGGTTATCGCCACTCAAACACCGAACACTTAGATGCAAGGAAAAAGAGAGAAACGCACAGTAATTTACTTCGCAGATGATATCCGTCAACTATAATGAATGGAGGGGCTCCTATTTCTATGCTGAAATTTTGACGACCAGACATACAACCCTAACGACTAAAAAAAATTCCACTTTCTTATTGGTGTGCTTTCTCAACAGATGACGTCATATTAGGCAATGCTCGCACAATGTACTAACGCTGTCTGCGAAACACGATATTCTAATAAAACACTTCGCTGTCTCGAGTTTCCTCCATTACGTGTGAATGAATGAGGGAAGAGCTACAAACAGACGAAGATATTTTTCTATCTCCAGAGAAAACAAATGGGCTTGAATCTCGTTTAATAAAGGCTGTATACTTAAGGTCACGGATATGTAAAAAACAACAGCTCACAATACAATAGCCGAAGCATAGCTGAATGTAGGTATGAGTTACGCAAACTCCGGTATGCGTTCTGAGCAATTTTTTAATAAATATAAGAAAAACATTACAAAGGATACATAAAAACGCAATACTTTTTAAGTAAATTCATAATTATATGATATAAAATTATGAAAGGAAATAAATAAAATACTTTTTTAAAAAATTCAAAGATTTGTACATATTTTACAAAATTCAATTATTTCTATAGAAATTATATTTAATTTTGTGATAAAAATACAAGGTGTACACAAATAAAGTGACACATTTCAAAAATGTTCTTCCTTAAGCTTTCTCCTATACTTCTCCAAAAAGTTGCCGTTTCCCCTTCCCCCGTGTGGCTAAAAAAATTCGAAACTGCTGTTACCCAGAGTCCAATGACTATCAGAAGGTTTTTCATTATAGTGATTGAAAAATGTCTAGGTAAAGAATCAAATTCAAAGAGATGCGTACCGATTTTCCGCTCTTGCGGGACTCAAGGACAAACTGACGTAATTCGCTCCATAGCCTTCGCGTGCACAGAAGATTGCTTCCAGTACGCATGCGCGTGGAGGAAAAGAATCCATTAATTACACAGACAGACAGTCAGTCAACCCTGATGGATTTGGCCCAAAATTTTATACGTACCTACATTCATAATGATAAAATTGTGTACCACATTTTATCGATCTAGCTATTCAAGTTTTTAAGTTACAGTGTTCGCATTACCGCGGACAGACAGACAGGCAGACTTCCCATTGACGAATGTTCTACAAAATTTGATAGAAACCTACAAATTACGTGTGAATATCACATACCAAATTTCAACCTTGTAGCTTTAATAGTTTTCGAGTTATCGTGCTCAAAGACAGACATAGTTCCAAAATTGTGTTTTTCGGACTCGGGGAGGTCTAAAACGTGGAGATTCGTCAAAATCTCGAGTTCGAATTTTTTGACGATTACAATACTTTCTCTTTGTATACTTCGTATACGAGAAAGTAATTAATATAAGAAAATTAAAAATGTTGGAACTACGGAGTTTTTTTAAATAAGAGCGCATCTCAAAAAGGTTTTTTTCAGATAGGTAACGCAGCGTTATGCCGGTCTAAATTTGTTACAGCGAGAAAATTCCGTACGCAATGGCTCTCGATCAGCAGAAGCTGATGCGTGTTTTCTGGTTTCTTTTTTTAGTTTTTCCTGAATATAACGAAAACTATTCAGTTTTCACACTACCTGTGAATTAACAAATTAAAAAGCGTAAAATTCCCTACAAATATATGCTTTTATTTTTCTTCCTGTTTTAATATTTTTTTCAGATAATGGCCCTAAACAAATTTTTGATTTCCAATAATTTACGACCCCTAGACCACCGAAATGGCATATTACCTATCTGAAAAACTGTTTGAGATGCGCTCTCATTTTTTAAAAATTCGTACTTCCAACATTTTTAATTAATTTTTGAAAGTTTTTTTTAAATTAATTTTTGAAATGTGTCCCTTGATTTCTGTACACCCTGTACATTAATATGATATTTATCTCTATTCCAAATTTAAAGTTCCATAATATCCTCCAGCTTAGAACTTCTTAAACTTTTTTTTCTATTCGCGCCTACTTTCAAGATGAATAAAAAAAATTGTCACGATCCAAAAATGCCAACTATAAAAATTATACTAACTACAAACAAAAAGAAATTCAATTTAAAATACTTATTTTACGATATTTAGCGAAATCTTAAGGAGATTTCCTTTACTATTTTGCCCAAAATAGAAATAAAATAAGAAGGCACTGCAAAATTTTCCAAGGTCCCAATATTGAGAGACCACAAGTGGTTACGACCCACAATTGAACACGTTGGAGGACTGACATTTTTATGAGCTGCAAAAATAGACCGATTTATTAAGCCTATTCGATACAGGTGCTATGCAAGTGTTACAATTCTAATTTAATCAATGCGCGGAATCAATGCAACGGAAATTTTTAAATTACTAATAAAATATCCCAGATCTGTCTCTCACTGATCCTGTAACGCTCTGACGTCACCAACAATAAAATTCGAGCCATAGCACTGCGAGACGTTAAACAGCATTATTTCATTGTTAGAGAACCTAAATTTCAGTAATTTTAAATTTAAAGGTAATTGTCGTTCTAATTTCAAATTTAATAACTCTAAAATAGTAAAATAAAATTTGTTATCGATTGATATAAAATTTATCTCGCTATGATTAATAGTTCCCGGGAAATTTTAAATTATATTAATCATATATTTAAAATTAATTTCCGTTTTCTAATAGAAATAGAAATATATCACGTTAGTGGTATATCATGCGCGTGATATAGTTTGTACGCCACGGTGCATCTGATTATTCATTGCAATCGTGATGCTATAGTTTGATAATATTTTTTGGCAACGTTCAACAAGAAGAGAAGTGCTATGTTTGATTAGAATTACGAAAAAGAATTCTTTTGAAACTTGAACTTTTGACTTACGTTTGGCAAGCTGAGAATTTCATGGTTATTGAATTATAATAAAATTTTTAAACAATGAAAAATACTTCACACGGAATGTTGCTTACCAAGAGGTTTTTTGAATAAAGAAATGCGTAAATAATATTTTTTAAAAACATTTCCTGTCATAAAACATATGTTTATTTTATTTGTTTTCAATCAATGTTAAACATGTCTCTCGCATATGTATCTATTTAAACACGTCAAGTTTGACGGGAAATCTCTCGAATGAAGAGGCAATTTCTACCCGTCATACCAGAAAGGGTGATTTTCTAGAGGAACTATGCATCATTTGTCCCCAAAATGAAATCAATGTTCCGAGAATCCCATCCAAGAATGTCTGTAACAAACAAGATTTCAAGTTTTGATGGACAAACATGCGACGGCAGATGTTTAACCTTAATAGATAGTTTTCAATGGCACATAATATGACAATTAATGCTATCTAGAAACACATCTAATTCATTTAAGGATAATTATCTGGAATTATCAACCACTTTGCTGTATTATTGGCAATCACTTTTAAAAAGGAATGATCATTCAGTGAAGTTCCAGATCTTTTTAAAAGGAAAGTGTCACTCTCTTTTCAAGAGAACCCAAATTCCAGTCGTCTAACAAACGAAGTTTACTTCGGCGCATGGGATGTATCTAACTAGACTCTAGTTAGATACATCCCATCCATATGAAACCCGTGCTTGATGCAGTCGTGAAGCTTGTAAATACTATTCGATCTCGTGGGCTTACTCACAGGCAATTTCGAGATTTTCTTCAGTCCGTGCAATCTGAATACTCTGATGTACTGTATTGCACGAAAGTAAGGTTGCTTAGTGCAGGATGTGTTTTCGAGCGAGTTTGGCAGCTCAAAGACGACATTGTGTCGTTCTTCCATGAGAAACAGTGTTCTGCGAAGTGCGAAATGTTAGAAGATACAGAATGGCTTTCGGACTTTGCATTTTTCACAAACCTTCTTTGTCATATGAACAACTTGAATGTCAAGATGCAAGAGAAAAATCAATTTATCGACGATATCTGGGCCCATCTCAAAGCTTTTAAACTAAAACTTAATCTGCTTGCTGGGCAGCTAGCTAAGAACGACTTGTCTCATTTCTCGAGGTTAAATTCAATACCCTCAGAATGAGAGAGAAGATCCTTAAGAATTATGAAGATGGCTTGAAAAAACTGCATTTTGAGTTCGAACGCAGATTTCAAGATTTCAGTGCCATTCAAACAGAATTGGATATTTTTTACCATGCCTTTCAACGTAAATTGTGAAGCAGTGAGGTCAGATTTGCAGCTTGAATTAATTGAGTTGCAATCTAACAATCATCTCAAGCAGTTGTTTCTAAATATGCCAAAGTTAGAGTTTTACAAATCATTATCGAAAGTAAGTTTCCCAAATTTAATATCTCACGCCCAGAAAATCAGTGCTATGTTTGCTTCATCTTATATATGTGAACAAGTGTTTTCAACTACGAACCTTAGAAAGAATCATTTCAGAAGTAGACTGACAGATGAATATTTAGCCTCGTATCAGTACATCTCACTTCGAACCTCAATATAAGGAACTTTTAAAAATGAAATCGCAATTCCATTCATCTCATTAACATATTTAAATTGTAATACTTGTATATTGTTTTTAAAATTTTAGAAAAATTTATCTTGGCTCGCCAAACTTTTTTTTTTTTCGATTTTTTGCCCGCGACCGAAAAAGTTTGCCCATCCCTGAACTAGAGGCATACTCTTCTTGTTTTGGGGATTTTGATGTTTCTGTTCTTGTATTTTTATTGTTTGACTGACATGTACTTAGATGGATTTTATTGTTTTCTTGACTGGTGAGAGACCACGGAGTCTGTTTTTGATGCTCTTTTGTGGGTTTTTAATGAAATTTTACAAAAATTTCTATTGCCTCCTTTTTACTGGTGTCTTGTACTGAGCTTGTGCTCATTTGGATGCATACTGGGGGCTCCTCTTTTTGAGTGTTTTGAATATTTTTAATTTTGGTTCCAGATCTGGTGATAAAAATCAAACAGGATTCAATTAATTTATGGTTCTCTCCAAGTGTAATATCGATTCAGTGGCGTACTTTTAAATTTCTTTTTTTTTCTCTTGTGAGTATGTTTTAGGTTACTTTATTTATTTTGTTGTTGTCTCTTTTTTTGCAATGTTTGTAACGTCCTGTGCTGTGTTTGTGATGATTTTGTGTGTTATGTCATATTGATATTTTTGTATTGCTTTTATATTTCCCCACCGGTCTGCTGAAGGCCTTACACCCTTTCGGGTAGGGCGGACCGGTGTGGGTTTTAAATAAAAAAGAATGCTGCAGCATCATTTCTGTGCTTCGTTAATTTAAAATTTGATAGAGGTATTTGATCATTAAATTATTTAAATTAATATGTCAGATGAGCATCCAATTTTGAAGCTATATAATGGCTTATCAAACTTCTAATCGCATGTCAGAAAAAGAAAATAAAACATTTTTATATCTGTCTGCAAACGTAATATATAAATTATTTGCGAGATGAAAACTTGTGTGGTAGCGACAGAAAAGAAAAAACTCTTAGTCAAGGTAAACGAATTAACTTCTTGAAATTAGCTAATCTTTTAAGATTTTTAAGTGTTGCTTTCCCCACCTTAAACATTCTTGGCAACAAAAGCTTTCAATTTTTATTTTTACAGTGTTTCAACGCCTTCCCACCCCAACGTTCAAGAATCGTTTCCTGATTTGCTTGAATTCAGTTTGCGTATGAATCGGTTTAACCCTCCGACTACCGAATTTTTTGACGTAGACTTACGTCTCTCCATAGTGGTCTAATGATGTGTCGGGACTACGACTCTTGTCGCGCTAAAGTTAAACGCTTATAGCTCCGCAACCAAATAACATAGAGAGTTGGTTTTAGTTTCATTTAAAAGAGAAAGGTGTACATTGAGGATTGCCAAAAAGAATTTTAGAATTTGTAATTACGGTTTAGTCACAGTCGAGCTGCAAGGTTGGTGAAAATCACAAAAAATTTGATGACGTCATAGCGACCGATGCGCGCGCACGCAGACTAAAGCAATTAGTTCATCGATCGCGCGAAATATTACTCAATAATTGTAGAATTATGACGCTTTAGGTGCTAAAGTTAAATGCTTATAGCTCCGCAACCAAATAACATAGAGAGTTAGTTTTAGTTTCAATTAACAGAGAAAGGTGTACATTGAGGATTGCAAAAGTAATTTTAGAATTTGTAATTACGGTTTAGTCACAGTTAAGTTTCAAAGTTGGTGAAAATCACAAAGAATTTTACACAGATAGAATCACACAGTCATACTAGACTAATAATCACCATAGAGTTAATAGTCACATAAAGCTACTTTAGTCACAGGAAGTCACAGTTGAGTAAGGTAAGGAAGTCTACGCAGAGACAGCCTCCCGTGGATTTTTTTTTGAATTACTATTTAGAAGCAACTTTAAAAATATGTTCAAATACCGTTGAACCAACCGAATTGTTATTTACGTGCAAGGCTTTATTAGTATATAACTCAATGTTTTAAAAGTACTAAGTAACCCATTAGCTTGCAAAAATCGCAGGATGCAGCAGAAAATGGACCTACTTCCAACCCGCGGAAATCGAGGATCAGATGGTTAAATCGCAGGATGCAGCAGAAAATGGACCTACTTCCAACCCGCGGAAATCGAGGATCAGATGGTTAAATCGCAGGATGCAGCAGAAAAGAAATCATTACTAGAGCTATTTGAATCTGTCTTGATAGGCATTGTGGGTATGTGGATATGTATGTGGCTATGTTCCACATCTCCTCCTAAACCACTTTACCAATTTCAACCAAACTTTGCACACTTATTATTCAAGACAAGAGGAAGATACCCATCAACTTTTCAAAGCGTGAAAGTTAATTAAACAGTCAGTTAATTAGAAATTAACCGAAACAGTTTTTCCGCTGTAAGTTCGGAGTAAATTAAACCCCCAAAAATATTTTTATACCATCTTAAAGTTCAAAGTTTTACCTTTTAAATGACACCATTTTTTATCCGTGACATTTTTCCTTCAATTTTTATTAATTTTTCAAAATTTAATAAATAACTGATTACATGCAGACGATTTTGAAATAACGCAAATTTATAGCTATTCCGTCGCAACGGTTAAACTTCGAACTAATTTAGCTTCTTCTCTGAAATTTTTGCTTATTTTTATAAATATATTTTATATAAGAAGAGAAAGATCACCGTCAACTTTTAAAAGCCCCAATGCCAAATAAAATTTCAGTTAATTGGAAATTAAGCAAGATTTTGCCATTTTCCTTGATATTTGTCGAAAATATGTATTATTTCACAAAAAATATTCTTGCACCATATTAAAAGTTTAAAAATCGTCTGGTTCAAATGATATTCTCATTTTAATTTTAAAAATGTTTCAGACGATGAACGAATTTTTGGTATTACAATTTTCTATACAAAAGTAGTTTTTACATCAAAAATATCAGGCATGAAAGTATTTTAATCCCGAGCAACGCCGGGAATAACAGCTAGTTGCTAACTAAAAGACTACTTTTCCCCCGCATCTCTTCCGTACAAGTGACAAATTGAAAGCCTACCTGGAAGCGCTGTCTTCGGAAGCATGGCAATCCTTGCATTATTCAGAGACACATTCGTGCCGCAGAAACAGAAACTCTCCCGGGCAAGAGGAGTCCTCTACACCTTTCCTTCCATTGTCACATTCCCTAATGTAAACAAAATCAAAGCTCGTTTACAAGTTAAGGGCTTTCGTCACACTAAATTCAGTCTGTCGGATCACGTGACAAATCGGAGGTTTTGTGTGTTACCGTGCCAAGTACGCTGCAGTATTTTGCTCGCGCAAACGAACGGTCGCATGAATATATTCATTACATGCATCTGCGGGAATGACGAAGGATGGCGGTGTGTTATAACAGCCAGAGGGTAAAGAGTTTTGCAGCTTTTTGTTTGTAAAATGCTTACATTATTAAAAATCTTGCAAACGGGCTAGCAAACAAATATCCGTATATTTTTGATCGCATATTTACAGTGGCGGCGATTGGATTGATGAAGTAAGGGGGCAAAAATTTTACAGACGACTAAAAGTATCCGGGAGTATAGGGGTAGGCAACAAATTTAAAAATTTAGATAAAAACTCAGCTAACTTTCCCGGACACTATTGCTTTTTAATGATTCTTAGTTTTAGGCAGCTAAAATGAAATAAAAATTTAATTTTTCCAGCACAAAGTAGGGAGCGATTGCCCTCTCGCCCCCCCCCCGCTACTCACCGCCACTGCATAGTATTTAGTTTAGTTCAGTGAACTTCTTACAACACAGCATTCTGATAAAACGGCGCAAATATTGTGACAGCCTTCCTACACAAGAGTAATCTAACATGGTTTCCATACAACACACTGCAACAAGTTAAGTGTACTAGTATAATTTATTTTATTATTCTCTTCTTATTTTTATTTTTCTCTACTTTTTTAGTCTTAAATTTATAATTCATTACCACAAACATTAGGGAATCTTGAGATCAGTGGTGAATCCAGGATTTGGGTCGAAGGGGGGGGGGGGGGGTTAATTTCTAAAAATTTTATATCGCCGTGACGAATGTCAAACCTCATGGCTTATGTAAACCAAAACACTAACTTTACACGCATTGCTCACCTGACAATAAGAATCATAGAGAGAACTACAAAACCTTCGATAATTTAATAAAAAAATACAATGAAATAACTAGCCAAAAAAATGTTTTCGACCGCGTCAACTCTACAAGTACAAGTGGAATGACTAGAAAAGTAGGAAAAATTTCGAGGAGCCTTCAAGCCAGAAAGCAATGTTGTCACGATTTTATTATTTTTTTTAAATAAAAATCACGATTTTGCTATTATTTTAAATGAAAATTAAGAACAAACAGTTGTAATGATTTTAAATAAAATCAAGAATTTTGGTTTAGCTCTGGGGGCGGTTGCAGCGGGATATCCCCAACCTCTGGATTCGCCACTGCTTGAGATCATTCTTTCTCAAATTTACTACAAGATGGCGCCACTCGTACGAATCAAAATTTCATTAAAATAACAAATCTTGAATCCACATGTATAGAAAATTTGGAAACTCTAGCACATCAGGAAGTGAATAAAAAATCGATTACAAAATTATATTTTTATAAACATGAATCATGTATAGTTAAATAAAAGTGAATAAAAATGGCGGTAACTTGGCGGTTGAATGCAGGGCATGTTGGGATTTTTTTTTTTTTGAGCATGCGCACTCTTATTGTTTTTGTTCATTTTTCGTTGAAAATGTCGAAATACAGCGTTTCTGAGCGTATATCGATCGTCAAGGCCTACTATTCCAGCAATAACAGCCCGATTGCGGCTCAAAGGAAATTTGCGTCCAAGTACCAGCTGAAGACAACCGGTCCAAGTGTTATAACAATAAAAAATGAGATTGAAAAGTTCGAGAGAACTGGTACTGTCGACGTCTCGACACTTCAGCGATTTTTGACGAATTTTGCTCTTCGTCTGCGCCACGTCATAGCCATTGATGGCAAGCATATCGAACATATCATACACTAAATCCGAATATCTAACTGCAGTTACTTTTAAAATTTGAATAAAATTTCTGAACACAGCAGTTTTTCAAAATTTTATTTTTTATTTCATATACCTCAATAATTGTCACTCTCTATTTCCCAAACTGAAAAATGCGAGTACTGATTGCGAAATTCTGATAAAAAAAACTACGAGTCCATAATGGTTCGAGAGAATTTTTTATTTGAACTGGAACACACATGGAACATTTTAAAGGTCAAAATATTCAAAATAAAACTGATAGAACATCGAAAATTGAAAAACAATTATAAAGGAAAGCAAAAATTTAAAATTAAAAGAAGCGTCGAACAAAAATTTATCAAAAGGCTGTCTTTAAATCCAAATAAAAATTCGCAGGTTACCTATACGAACGTAATCCACTAACCAATGCTAAACGTTTTGAACTTACTTTGAAATACAGGTCCAATCCTACGGCAAGAGTTATAAAACTGGAAGTTTCCAATCTAACTAATATCAAACTAGTTGAAAGCAAACAGATTTAGCACTTCAGATGATGATCTTGACAACAGTAGCTCTTACCTGTCGACCTTCAATAAAAAACCCGGAACTTATGTTTCCACTCTTGTTCATTACTATTCAATCGGTGTCAATTGATTAATTAGAAAATAAGGAGTTAGCATTCACCGACCAGTTAGCATTAGTCATTACTGGACCCGATTATGTTCACTGCTTTCACTTCATTCTATGGTGTCAAAAATAATGCACAATTTTGAAGATGCTACAAAATTGGAATTAATATGGATACTACGCTTCGCAATCAGTTGCTGAGAATCGTGGGACATACTATCGTCGGAATTCACATTTTACAATGAAGATTCGGTCACGAGGGCAATTAGGGGGAACATCAGAAAGGGATGAAGGCGAAAATGGAGTTTGACCCATCCTGTTCCACAGAAAGCCGTTAACGAGATGTTACTTTCATCAATGGTTATGTTTGATGTTCATAATATTTACGTGCATTTTTGTAATCACAACACAAATGTTCGGGAGGATATAAAGGTTTTTTTAAATCCCAAATTTTTCCGCATGTTTTTGGCTTATAAAATACAGAATTTTCAACCAAATTGTACAAAACTTACAGAATACTTGACAATATGTAAAAGAAGTTGCAATGTCGATATCTTTCTGAATACTAATGTTACTGAACTGGAATTTTTATATAAGTTGCCCTATGTATCTGGCTCTGAAGTTCTTGAAAACAAATTACGCTAAGTTTCGCACATGCGCAGTAAAAAGCAATTTACTACAAATGCTCATATTTTCTATAATATTCAATTTTTTTAATTCAAATTTTAATGCACTGCTTCTTATACATATTGGCAAGTATGTATTCGGCAAGTTTCGTACAATTTGGAGGAAAATTCTGGAAAAATATAGGATTTTTAAAGAAAACCACTATATCTTCCCGAATATTTGTGCTGTGATTACGAAAAAGCACGTAAATATTATGCACATCAAACATAACCATTGATGAAAGTAACATCTCGTTATCAGCTTTCTGTGAAACAGACAGGATGGATGAAACTACATTATAGCTTCCATCCCTTTCTGGTGGCCCCCTAATTGCCCTCGTGACCTAATCCTCACTGTAAAATACGAGTTACGACGAAAGTATGTCCCGCGATTCTCAACCACTGATTGCGAGGCATAGTATCCATATTAACTCCAATTTTGTAGCATCTTCAAAATTGTGCATTATTTTTGGACACCAATGAACAAGGTTAGAAATGATAACGAGATCCCCTTTGGCCTGCAGCCTCATATACAGATTTGCAAAATCGAGTCTCACACTCTCGATTCCCCGACTTCCATACAGCCACTAGTCCACGGCGGCCCTAAATCCTTAAAAGCATAATGTGCAGTAAAACAAACGCAAAATTCTTCCTACTGTTTTCTCTATACAGCGCATTTATGCGCGTGTCATTTATGAAACCTAATATAAATAAGAATTAATTTAGATAGTATCTTGTTTAAACCAAAAAACGCATTCCCAAAATGAAGCATGTTTTTGAGATATTTAGGAAAAATTATTTCCTCATTAAGACACTTACTAAATTTCTTAAATAAACATGCATTTCTCTATATAGAGAAATTACAAAGCCAAAATCATGAAATTCGCCTACTATATGTTACTAGAAGATTTGTGCCCGTCTAAGACGGGTTTTTATCCCGCCAACAATGTCCGAGATCTGATTGTCAGAGATTTACTAACAAAAGTTGTAGTAGAAAATCTTAAGCGCACTGGCGGAGTGCTTCAGAAATGAAAAAAATTATAATAAACCAGCGGTAGTGGCCTCCCCTAAACTTTCTCGTATACTTCTCAAAAATTTGTCATTTCACCTCCTCCTGCGTGGATAAAAAATTCGAACCTACTATAACCCAGAATGCAATGACTATCGGAAGGTTTTTCCATTGTAGATTATAGTTATTGTAAAATATTTAGGTGAAGAATCGTATTCAAAGAGATGCGTATGTATTAAAACATAACAATATTTATTTTCTATCACCTCTAGCAAGCTCCGCTAATGCGAGGCGTGCGCGAGCGAAAACGGGAGAAAACGACCTCGTTCGCTTTCTCTGAATAGATTGTGCATGCGCAGAGATTGCTTCCAGTAGGCAAGTAAAACAAGTATGCGATTATACAGACCGACAAACAGTCAATCCTTTGACGGATTTGGCCCAAAATTTTATACGGACCTACATTCATGGCGATAAAACCATGTACCAAATTTTATCCATCTAGCTATTCAAGTTTTCGAGTTATCGTGTTCACAAAAAAGACATAATTCCAAAATGGTGTTTTTCGGACTCGGGGAGGTCTAAAACGTGGAGATTCGTCAAAACCTCGAGTTCGAATTTTTTGACGATTACAATGCTTTCTCTTTGTATAACTTCGTATACGAGAAAGTAAAAAAGGAAACAGATCAAGTCAGCATATTTATGCATAAAAAAAAGCTGTCTCAGTTTTTTGACGCCATAACAGAAATATCATTCGTTCCATTTGATAATGACGCAGACCAATGGGGCAATTTATAAAAAAAGGAGGGGAAAATACACAAAATACATAAATAAAAAAAGATGCTGGAAGATTTTGGAAAAAATAACTCCTATTTGATATCCGCATCGATGAAGCAACGTAAAATAAAAAAGAAAAGAAACTGCTGAACTCATCTCAAAAACAAATACTGTCAAATAGCAATTACGTCCGTCCGCTAGATAAGTTCAAGATCCTATAATTTAGAAAAAAGATTCGTATTTTCCAAACAAACAGAAAAAAAAGAAAACACAAAATAAGCAAACAAAAAAATGCTAAAAGATTATATTAAGAAAAAAATTAATTCTGGTATAAATCTTATTTGATATTAAATCCGCATAAATGAATCCACATAAAATAAAAAGAAAAGAAACTGCTAAATCAGCTAAAAAACCTATCTTAACTCCTATTTGATATTAAATCATCACAAAATGAATCAAAACAGTATCCTGTGTGTATGCTAATTTGTAGACAGGCTGTCTGGTCTGAATTTCTGGCACGTAGCCAAACCACGTGAGCGTTACAGAAAGATTTGGGCTAATATAATACAAATTCTTCTTTATAGGTTAAATTCAAGGATTCATAATTCGATGTAAGAATTAGATTCGCAATCCATAGTAGACGGTTTGATAGCAGATGGATGGCGTTTGACGCAATCGGGTTACATTAGCATCACAAATGGACCTTTAACCACAGTTTAAAATTTCTAGCTCAGTCCCAAACACTTCTTAGGATTTGGGGTTGCACTCACACGATGACTGAGTCTGGTTTTAAACTGGACCCAGAAGATCACGGGTTCGACGCTCGATTCTACCAATTCACGATATATGGGACCTGGAGCACAATATATTGTAAGGAATTGGACTATATAGCTGCTGTTGCCTGCGGTAGATGGCGCGGCACAAGACTGTTCCGTAAAAAGTTCAGTTGGCGGTCGGTCGTCAGCATGGCTGGTTGTGTTTGAGAATGAAGTGTCTGATAGGATTTTTGTGTGGCCATGACTCGAAATAAGAAAATTATACATTACAATTCTTATTATCTTTTATGTTAAATGTATTTGTGTGTTTGTCTATTTATGTCGTGCTAGTCCTGGGTGTCATTAATAAACTAAATTAAAAAAGAAATATTGCCTAATTTCTCGGCTGCATTTTTAGATGACACTACAATATATTTGGTTGGTCAGACGTCCTCCTGCTAGTGTATTGTGGAAGTTTGGAGGGGGGTGCCAGTTTAGATGCCATCCTAATCATCCGGTCATGGTTCAAAAGGATGAGTTCCGTCCCAAAATAGCCCTTGCGTGGCTTCAAATCGGGGCATTAATCAAACTAAACTAAACCTAACACTCGTATGCAACTAAAAACTTAAACTTTTATCTTACGAATCAATCAAATCAAAATTTTCAGTTATTAAAATAATTGTTAAAGAATTATTTTTAATCGATATTAGCGTTCTATTGAATTCGCGTAACAACTAAAAATATCAAATTTTACCACAAATAGTTTGTTGCCTGAAATATAAATCAAATCAAACTCTAACTGAAGCGATCTGACCTGATAGCATATACATTTAATAAATATGATAGTTTTGTGAATTTTTCAGATAATGACAATATGTAACTAAGTAATCTATTCTTCAAATTTCAACATCAACCTAATTTGAAAAATTAGATACCAGCGAGCATTGTATTTATCAAATCAAGAAACTTAGTACCACTCTCTTTCCCGCGGTTTTACAACCCTTGCATTTAAGAACTCAAATTATTAGCTTGGAAATAATTTCTTTAAGATCTATTCCCAATTTATATTATCTTAGAGGAACTTAAGTAACACTTTAACTCCTTTGCGTGAACTCACTTCACCACTTTCTTCCTCGTTCGTCCTTGACACAAAAGTCTGACCTGTAGGAAAAGGGAAAGTTAAAGACGTTCACGAAATAGCCTTCGGTATATGCCGTGCAGTAGGTTTTTCGATTAGGGATGGGGAAAATCTACCAGTTTAAACCGAGGGGTTTTTTTTTTTTTTTTGGTTCGGTTAACCGGGGTTTTTTTGGGGTTTTTTTTGCCCCCTGTAACCCGCGGTTTTTTTTTTAATTCCAAAAAACGGGGGGGGGAACGGGTCGGAAAATAGGCTCGATTTTAGGTTCGACTAGACTAAAATTTACCAAGTTATAAAGCTTTGAATTTCATCATCTTAGGCCAATCACCGACAACCGCTTCCTCGAGGCGTCTGTTGGTTGACGGATGACTGAAAGAGTCTTTATGAACAGATAAATATTGGCCAATGGATTTATTTCCTGTAAATAACAATACTAATAAAAAAAATCGTCTGCAAACGGCGTCTGTTCTTTTGTAGCCAAAAAATATATATTTTTAGTCGGAAGTTCTGTGGCATCCGAAAGATTAGTATCTACGTTGAATGATGTTGTTTCCGATGAGAGGTGTCGACCCGCGGATCAACATATTGCTGAAAGTGTCTTTATGAGCAGATTAGATGATAAATATTGACCAATGAATTAATTTCTTGCGATAAAAATGTTAATAAAAAATTTTGTCTACAATACTCACTTATTGCAATAATACTCAATTTATTATTATTACACATATTGTATTAATTACTTATTTATAATCATTACTTATTAATTTATTATTGTATTAATACTTACTTATTGTATATTATTATTAATAAAAAATTCTGTCCACAAACGTTGCTTTAAAAAAAAAAACTGAAAACTGTTTTTTTCCCAAAAATTGAGCGGTTTTGAGCAAAAACTGCGGTCATTTTGAGCGGTTTTAACAGGCAGATTAAACCGGAGGTGAAAAAAAACCGGTTTAACCGAAAACCGGTTTTTTTCAATAGCCGCCATCCCTCATTTCAATGCAATTCCGATTCAAGACTACATATACTGTGGGCCACCAGCCGCAGCCGAGTACCTGTAGATGGCGCTGCCATCGCGAGTGACGTCAGAGAATTAAGCTGCCGAGAACAGAAGAGGACGACGAGGCGGTATGAACCACAGAGAAGAAGAATCAGAGGTCTCACTCCCATAGACCCTAATGGCAACTTTTTTAACATTGAACGTCACATAGACAGTACGCCCTCTATCGCAGACTACGGAACTAACCAGAATACGTCAGCGTGACGTCACTGCGACGCAACTGGAAACGAAACCAATACTTATCGTCATGACAACGATGTGAACAATTATTAAAGTATTTATTGTATTTCTAACTCGTTTTTCGACGATTATTAAATTTAAGAATATATAATTTCTTTTGATACATTGTTAATTTGACAGCCTAAATTGTAAAATTTTAAAATAATTTTTTTTCACTAAATTCACCTATTCTTTAATACAGAAATTAAAAATAAATATACATTAAAAAAATTTATTCGTCTCTTGTAGAGTACAAATAATTTAAAACATATGGATGTATAATTTAAGAAGTATAAAGTATTTTTCAAATTATTAAACTTCATTTATTCTTTATCATAATTTTTATATTAGATCATATATTTTTTTGAAAAATCTGCACGAAATTAATTTTTGTCGATAAAGTTAATATACTATCTTTTTCAGAATATATTTACACTTCAAAAATAAATTATTTTTTAAGAAATAAATATTCATACTTATTCAAGATAGAATGTAATTTCCATAAAGAAAATTCATTTGCGATTTTTTTTTTTTAACTTTGCAAGAAATTAATTTTTGTGGCTCAAGTAAATACTATATATCTCTTTCAGAATATTTTAAAACTTCAACAATAAATTTCAATTAATTCTCTCCAAGATACAAAAATTGCTACAATGCAATTTCCATAAAGAAAATTTATTTGTGATTTTTTTTAACTCTGTAAGAAATTCATTTTTAAAAATTATGTTAATATTATACTATTTTTTTTAAATATATTAAAACTTCACCAATACATTAATTTTTAATAACATTCATTATTATTCCAGATACAAAAATTAAAATGCAATTTCTATACAAAAAATTCATTTTTGAAGTTTATTTTTCTGAATTTTTCCAACCCTAACAACAAATTGTCTTGCTAAGTTGTTATAATAAACGTTTAATATTCAAAATAATGTAAAATTTCTTTATTGAACCAACATAATAAATTACAAAACATTGCAACTGCATAACATTTCCAACAAACATTGACTAGAAACCAGAGTGATTTGTTGTGTATAGTTTAAAAACATTCAATATAAGAGAGTGTAATAAAATAAACCAAGAGCTGAGCATAATTGAATGACTTTTGTATATAGGGTGGCCCTAGGTCAGGATTTTAAACTCCCGACACACTACGCTCATACTGTCCAGCATAGTAATAATTTTATTCTGAAATTATAATTTTTGATTAAACAGTATAAACAAATTTTCCCTTTTTGGAATAACATTTGCAAGCTTATCTATAAAAAAATCATCAAGAATTACAAGCATAAAACATATTTCAACTTTTTCTGAACTTGCATTGCATTTCAGATTATTGTTCATCATTTAGGCATGTTTAATCATTATTTTACAAAAGAAGAAATTTAAAAAAAACTCATGCCTCCTCTTCGTGTTCTGGATTAGAAAATATATATATTAACTTTAATTAAAACAATGAAAATAAGTTAAACAAATAAGTTAAAATCAAACAAAAACATCCATGCAAATTGATGAAATATTGTAACAAATAAGTCTCGGCCATTTTAATAATATCATATTCTTTAAAATATATGAAAAAATGGTATGTTTATCTAATTTATCAGCTTTATGTATCAGTTACTTTTCACAATTTATACATTCAAGAGATAAACTTTTTACAGCAAAATAAACTCAAATATAAGATCAAGCGTTTTATTTGGATGATATTCAGGGTACTTAGTGTGTAAAGTTATCCATATTTTATTTGCTGAACAGCACCATGCAATGAATTTACCTAATGTAAACAATCATTTGATCAGTTTTAAACTGCTGAGGATAAATGGTTAAATAATTCATCTTATCAAATTTTTTATTGTAAATTCATAATATATTTTGTTGAAGAAGATTATCCATGGATGGAATCTAGGAATTAAATCATTCTTCTGCAGCCATCCTGTAGACAGTCCAGCTTCAACAATGACCGAGTTCCTGAAAGAACAAGCAAATTTCTAGTACATTCCCATTTATATAAAATTAACTATACTATATGCACTACCTCATTGTCATGCATAAATATTAGTAAATAAATATTCAACTGAGAGGGTTTCTGATCAATAATTAGTAATTAGAATTCTAAGAAAGTCATTTACAAGTAACTTTCTTATGTTAAGATGTGTTAATTAAAACAGATCAAAATATTTTGATATCCTTAATAAAATAGTTTTACATATGTTTAGTAGATAAACTTCCTGTATTTAAATAATAGAAATGAGAATGAATAGTTTAATTTTTATTTGGAAAATTCTAAATATTATTCACATTTAAAAAATATTAATAAAAACAAGAACTTAAAATGCAATATAGCCTTAACCAGACTACAGATTCTTAATCAGTTCCTTATTCAACTGCATCTCACAATAGCCCATTTTTAACATAGAATACACATCTAAAAATTACTTTGCATTTGTAAGCACAAATAATAATTTTCATACTGTAAAATTTCATAGGTAGAAGCTCCAGTTTTGGTCAGATTAAGAGAAAATTTGAAATTGAAATTTCACAGTGGATGACTGTTTAAAGCATGTTAAATCATACTTATACTATTCTTTAGCAAATTTTATTGGCTTTCTGTGAGTTATAAAATTTTTCTGAAGAATATTTTAGATTTTGAGTTATGAATTTTTAAATAAATTAACCCAATTTGCAGCAGTTTTGGCCACACTAATATTATATTTTTAACAGACATTTTAATGAATTTTCAGCCAAAATAAATCAATTTTATGCAATATGTATTTTAGTTCATTATTTTCTCTTATTTTAAATGTGATTTTTTTATGAATTTATAAAGATATGTAATAAAATTTACCCAAGCTGATTTTCGCTATAGATTTCAATTTTTAAATAAGAAACAGGAATGCAGTAAACAATAATTTAATTTGGTTGATAAAATACAAACTGTATATACTCACATAACTTTTTTGATAAAATATGAAACAAAAAAATGGGGATAGGAATAAACTTACATTGCAAGTACTTAAAGCATAGTTTTTTTTAAACCTTATAAATCAAGAATTTGCCTTATTATACTCACTAACAATATCCACATATATATTTTTTTTATGATTTTTAACTTCAACATTAATCAAATTCATTTTTTAAAATTAGAGCAATCAATGCACACGAAAGAATATTCCTCAGCACTTGAGTCAGGTTCCTCAAGTTGAAATTTTCTAACATAAATGTGAGGTAAACATTCAAAATGGAGATGTTTTTGACATTCCATTTTGAATTGCATTAGCAACTTTATATGGTGAGTAGCAAAATCTTTTTATGGAAATGCTACCTGCCATCTTATTTTTGATTGGAGCCATTACTATGCAAAGCGAAACAAAACTAAGTCAGTTATTATTATTTTAGAAACAAAATTAAATCAGTTTGCTTTTATTTTAGAAATAAAACTAAATTAGTTGCTTTTATTTCAGAAAAATAAATCAAAATAATCTAAAAATGTTAGAAAACTTTATCCTAATATCTGCAATATAGTCATACATATATTATTACATACATAATTTTTAATATACAGCTGTATTTATATTGACATAAAATCTCAATATAGTTAATTTTAATGATAAAATAATTGTAGCTTGGAAATTATTATAACAGTTAACAATAAATATTTGGAGAGTAATAGGCAAAGGATCGATATCTTTCGAGGTTATTTTTAATTCCACGTCATATTATTCAGCAATAAATATAAAAAAATACAAAAATTGACAAGGTATATTGCATGGACACTCAGCATTATTCCATACAGATAAACAGTTTAAAAGTCTACTGTAATTGCACGAAAATAAACAAAACTTCGTTACTTTATTTATTAAAGAGAAAATAAATGTTTCCTATCTATTAATTCATGCAAATTGTCTTTCATAAAAATTAAAAACACTTATTAAACCTACCTGTTCTTATGAAGAGGATCATCGTATGCAAAGGTACACAACATGGTGCCGACTTCGGAATTTTCCTTTTGAAAACGCGGGAATCCACAGAGAAATGCACACAGAAAATACAAATTCCACACAAATTTAAGCACAATAATAATTCTAAGCTAAATAAATCCAAGAAAAATTAATAAATAAGCTTGTCTCTATGGCATAAAACAACGAAGTCAGCCACGAACAACGTCCAAGGGCAATATGGCGTTCAGTTTCTGTTATGGTTTCGCTTTGTAGTTCACGACTTCGCGAGTGGGGGCGCTGAAGAAATTACGGAGTGAGACCTCTGATTCTTTTTCTCTGTGGTATGAACGACGTTGGTTTGGTTTCTCGAGACCGAGATGAAACGACGCGACGATTTGAAAGACGAAATACGATGCTAATGAGTGCCATCCTTATCATATGACGGACTATAACTGTTTCATTTGTAAATACCTTTAACTGTAAATAATGCTTCTTTAAAATGTAAACTTAATTCTGTATAATATAATAGTTAGTTCAAGTTACTGTGTATTATTATTATGGAACACAACACTAAGCGTGCCTGATGACCGCCTACAATACTATCCCTTTATACACACAAAGGATTGTCGGTAGAAGTTATGAAGCTTCAAAATTCCTATCATAAAGATAAGAATTGAGAAACAAGACACTGGCTTCAGTTCCGTAAATGCTGATTCTAAACGTTTATAAAAATTGCATAATTTTATTAAGCCCTTAACAGTTTCATTTTCTTTTTTATCTTAATAAGATGACCCCTCCTGTTTTGGAAGGGGGCTGTCGTTTCCATTCATCTAAGAAAGCATAGAATATTTTAGATGCTTATGGATTCTACGTTATTTTTGTCTCAAATTATAAAGCTAATTAATGACTAAATGTTAGTTAATAAGCCTAAAAGTGCGATAATTCGATGCACGCACGAGCACTGTGGTTAAGGGGTTAAATCGATAGAAGATTTCAGAGGATTGTATTAAATTTATTAGAGCATTAAATTTATTGCATTGGTTCGTTTAACGAAAAGAACTGGTGCCACAAATTTTTGATGAAGTATATACTCAATTTTGTGACTCTCAGATTTGGAACTTCAACATAAAAATTTAGCCAATTATGTTATTATCATTTTTGTTTCCTTGCTTAGTACATACTATAGTGAGCATTTTAACATTCCTGTAAGTATTAAAATTAGATGAATATTTTAAGTTGATATTTTAGACGTTTAATGAAGAACATAAGTGGTGTATACTCAATTTTGGGACCCACTGTATATCGGATATGCGCGCCGCACCATTGTTTGTGCAAATAAACAATTTGAACGCTTTTTTTTAACCGATTGAAACTACATTTCGGCACAGATCTATAATTAATGTTAGCAACCGTCATACCAATTTTTGTTTATCTAAGCCAAAGGGTTTAGGAGATATAATTTTTACAATTATGCGATTATACAGTCCGACAGACAGTCAACCCTTCAGCGGATTTGGTCCAAAATTTGAACCGGACCCGCATACATGATGATAAAACTGTGTACCAAATTTCATCCATCTAGCTATTCAAGTTTTTGAGTTATAGTGTTCACATGACCGCGGACAGACAGACAGACTTGCCGTGTACGGATTTTGTCCATAATTTGAAAGAAACCTACAAATTATGTTTAAAGACCACCTACCAAATTTCATCCCCGTAGCTCTAATAGTTTTCGAGTTATCGCGTTCACAGACAGACATGATTCCAAAATGGTGTTTTTCGGACTCGGGGAGGTCTAAAACTTGGAGATTCGTCAAAACCTCGAGTTGGAATTTTTTGACGATTACAATACTTTCTCTTTGTATACTTCGTATGGGAGAAAGTAAAAAGATTGATCAAATGTTTTCTTAGGAAGAAAGAATGCAAGTCATAATTGCAAAAGCTTAGAAGGAGAGGTCGGTTGTTATGAAATATTTCTATCGCACTTTTCTCATTAACTATTTTTATATTGCATTTTAATATAGCAGAGTAAATAATTAGCGTCAGTGATGATACAACAGCGGTGGTTTCATGTATAATTAGAAGGTAGTTAATAGTCAGAAATGGGGCGAGAGATTTCGGTTTGTTTCCATTTCTAAATGTGGCAAGATGCCTAAATCTGCTAACATCTCTTTCTTTTGAGATGCATGTTGCAAGGGGGATCTGTGGATTTTTATTAAGATCATTGTTTAGCAGAAAATAAATTGATTTGTCTTTTTACGAACGTTGTTGTTGCAGCAAAAGTGTATGTAAATGGAATAAAGTAAGTTGAAAATTTCCATTTTAATATATAACTAAATTTATTTCATATCTTTTATGATAATGCTTCAGCATTATTTATCTTAACTGTATTTATTTCTAAGTTATCTGTAATTGCCAACAAAAGGTCATTTTATTTTTTTGGTAGAAAGTTTTATCATCAGGAATTTAGGTCCGTATCAAATTTTGGGCCAAATCCGTCAAAGGGTTGACTGTCTGTCGGTCTGTATAATCGCATACTTCTAAACATTATAACTCGTACACCTAATCCTTTCCTTTTCTACCCACGCCTTTCGCCTCCAAGCTTCCGATTCCCAAGATTTTTTCTCCACTGCGTTAGGGATGCTTGTTCGTTTTACTGCCATTTAGCTTATTTTTTCTTTTCATGTGTTAGGAGTATACGAGAAAGTTTAGGGGAGACCACTCCCGCTGGTTTCCTTAAATGTTCATCAAAAATAGGTATATACATGGAAAATAGGATACCTGATGTGTGAGCATTTTCGTATTAAAAAGATTTATGCTTATAAAATTATCTATTGCGTAATCTGAAGCTACAGGCTGAAACTTTTATCTGTAATATTCATAAAATTATTGCTCATGGATGAAACCATGGGTACTTTCTAGGTGTCTAAAAATTGTCTGGCCTCCCCTCCGTTTTTGCCCCAATCGCAGCCACTTGTATCGGATTCGAATCAAAAGATTCGGACTTCGACTCTGACCACCATGCTACCGATATTCGTCGTGTCTGGCTCGTCGTAATTGTGAACTAACCTGTGGCAACATGAGGATTTACCGCCAGCGGAGTATATGAAGACGTTCAACCGAGAACTCTTTCTCTCCTTAGTTTGTTTATATCCGGTTCCTTCGGTGACTGATGTTTTCTGCACCTGTATTTTGGAGTCCATGGGCTTACCCTAACATCTTGAATCGTCATGACATACCGTTTCTAATATCGTTGTTTGTATTAAATAAATTATTTCATTCATCCAGCAGCGCCTTCAGACGTGTGCGACATACACCCCACATGCGCCACACACTATTCTTCATTCGATGTATTTAGAGAGAAAAATTGAAAACTCTTATCAGTAACTTTAGTCATCTTGAACCGATTTTTGGCATAACAGAAATCGATATGAATAAATAGTAATAGGAAAATAACAAATATTATTCAAGTTAATTTCTTTCTTAAATGCTATTTCTTAGTCTTTAATACAGAGCGGCCCATAAGTCCCTTGGTGATATTAACCCCTTAACTGGTTTTCCCATACGCCGTACGTGCATCTAATTACCGAAAATTTATTTTTATAAACTAAAATAAAGTCATTCATAGACGTTATAATTAGATAGAAAAATTACGTGGAATCCATAAACATTTCAATTCTCCTTTAAGATCTCAATTGAATTAAAATGACAATGCATTCCCAAAATAGAAGGTATCACCTAATTAGAGAGTTGATAAAACAAACCGGCTAAGGGGTTAAATATTAAAAACTTTTGCCACAGTTAACTTTCTTTCTTGCCACAGATTTATTCTAGATGCTTGGGTTTAACTTAATTTAGTTTAGTTAGATTAAAGCTCCGTTTTAAGCAGGCCATTCACCGCTCTTCCAAAATGGAATTTTTGGAACACGGGAAGGAAAAACCTATCGTCAATGTCGAAAACCTGTCAAATTTGGAGCAAATGATTCGAAAAGGTGGAATTCAAAAGAACTTAAGCCGGCAATTCACTTGAAGGCTAGCCATGCCATTTGTCCTAAGCGCGTTTTTTTCCCACCCATTTCAATAGAAAAATCCAGGCACGCCATTCACTTGAGGCTTCAACGTGCGCTGGTTGTAGGGGGGAGCGACCGCGGCTCTTCAATTCCCCCTATTCCCCCCACTCGGCAGATTTTCGATTTCCTAGCCTCGAAGCGAGGTCCCAATCTAGTCGGATCTTTTGATGTACCACCTACTCTCGTTCGAGGCCTCAAATTGTAATCGGCGCATGAAGTGCTGAAATTTGATTTCGTTGGAATTCCAGCTTCCCCGAGCCGGTATGCCAATTTCCATCTGTTTTTAATACTGACGATTGCTTTTTCCAACCCGTGTTCCAAAAATTCCAGTTTGGATTAGATGTGAATTGTCTGCTTTAAAATCGGAAACTCAATCCGCCGATTCCAATTTGAGACCTCGATGCGAGGGTAGCGGCAAAACAAAGGATCTGCCTACATTGGCACCTCGCGTCGAGGGTAGAAATGAAACTCGAAATCCCCCGCGTGGGGGGAAGAGGAGAGTCTGGGTGGCAGGAATTCTGCGACTTTGAACCTTGTCTCAAAACAAACTTTGGAACATCCGTCAATGCTTTGCCTAATTTTTCGACTAAAATGGGTGGGAATAAAACCAGATTTACGACAAATGGCACAGCTAGCCTTCTCGCGAATGCCCAGCTTTAAGCAGGCCATTGATATCTCTTCCAAAATGGAAATTTTGGAACACAGAAAAGAAAAAATAAGCGTTAAGGTCAAAAGCAAAATGGAAAATAGCATAAGCGGCTGGGAAAAGTCGGATTTCCAACCAAACCAAACTCGGGCAGTTCGTGCGCCGAATCTTTGGTGGGACCTTTTGCAAGAGTAGTCGGCACTTCAAACGATTTGACTAGATCGAGACCCGGCTACCAGGGTAGCAAATCTGAAATCTGTGGATTGGAGGAAGGAATATGGGATCGAAGAGCAGCTGTAGAGGGGGAAAGAAGATCGCTGTCCCCTACTGCCAGCGCACTTTGGAGCTTCAGATGAATGGACGTGCCTGATTTTTCGACTTGACTGGGTGGGAAAAAACAGTGTTGGGTCAAATGGATGGAATAGAATACAGATGAATTGCCGGCTTTATAAGAGCACGAGGGTCACTTCGGAATAGATCATATAATTTGAATCGTGTTCAGATGACGAGGACTACACCTGAGACGGCATCCCACTCCCCGAATATCTCCGCCACTCGAGAGTGGAGAAGTCTCACCGACGATGGCAGATCTAAAGTGAACTATACCCCGAAACACAATAGATCTTCTGAGGAGCCAAGTGTCAATCCCTTGATCCTCCTATTAGAAGCTGAGACCTTGCTACCAGACGACCGCAGTGTCACTTGAAACTTTGGAGATTAAAAGTTGAAAGAATAAGTGACAGAAAGTCAAACTGGATTAATTTTCTTTTGAAAATGGATGATACATTACATTGACGCGTCGAGCATATCAGAGACATTATTGTGTTCAGTATTGAACAGCAAGTTCTACTTAACCTATCACAATGGACCTTATGCATGTGACGTCACATCCTCCGACACGTGACCTGCCGACGGCAGCCATTGGTTGGTCTTAAACAGCTGACTCAGAACTGATTTTATTTCTGAGTCGCTTATAGGCCGATCGTTTTGTTTATTCCTCCACAGCTGTTTTTCTATACTCTCGAACCCAAACGGTGCATAAGGTCCATTTTGACGTGAAAACGTCTTACTGTGATAGTCGGTCGATCTTTCTTGTGAGACAAAATACCGTCAGATTTGAATCGCTAAGAATGCGAAAAGAATGGTTGACCCCACAACGGATAGATCATATCTGTAAGAGTTTGTCGAGTAGTATTTGTTTTGCCCGTGACGTCATCGTACCAGTGTAGGCGCATGCGCGTGATTGTTATGAATTAGCTTTATGTAAGGTTATAAATAAGTGTGGCGTGGAAACGCGTTTAGCTAGGAGGTTGATTCCTGTGTCATTTTAAAGAGCTTGAGGAGTATTACTAGAACCCAAAGTGAGACAATAAAAATATTTATTAGAATATAAGTAAAAATCGGTATTAATTTGAAGATTTCAAAATCCGCATGTTTTTTATTATAACGTGCAAAGTTGTCTTTCGAATTGTGCGAAACTTACACAGTACTTGACAATACGTAAAAGAAACATTGTATTAAAATTTGAATATTACGGGAAAGATGAGCGTTTGTAGTAAATAATGTTTTATTGCGCATACGCGAAATGTAGTTCTATATACTGTCAACAGATGACGCCATCGAAAGCTATTCTTAATAAAACATAAGAAAGGAGCAGTTCGGGTTCGCGCCGTAAACTTTTCGTGAAAACGTCGGGATAAAATAGTAAAACAAGTGTTTCGTATTAATATGTAATTTAATTATCGATCTCTTTAATACAATATTTACGCAGAGTAGTATAATGGTTACAGAATAGATAAATTACAAGTTTATCGCATGTAGCAGGGGTCTGTGGTAGCTTGTGATTTATCTATTCTGTAACCTTTATACTACTCGGTGTAAATATTGTATTAAAGAGATTGATACTTAAATTACATATTAATATGAAAAACTTGTTTTATGATTCTATCCCGACGTTTTCACGAAAAGTCTACGGCGCGAACCCGAACTGCTCCTTTCTTATGTTTGCTTTTTTTCATTCATACACTCATACTGGGATGTGAAACGGAGAAAAAAAATAAACTTAATGACCTGCTAAAATGTTCACAAGCTATGTGCTATTTATTAAAATGATAATAAAAGGAAGAAGAGGATATGAAGGGAATCTAATAAGGAATCTGCAATGCTCAGAATCAAGTTTGTTTCCGGGCATGCATGGTGATTTAATACGAACCCACCTTATCAATTCCTAGAAAAGAGTCGGACTAAATTCAAGTACGTTCTTCCGTTAACGGACAGACTAGAATGTTTTGACGGTGAGCTGGAATGACAGACTTCCACTTTTGGTTTTTCACTTCTTTGTCTGGAAGTTATTTAAATTTTGACGTCTGTCAAACTGCAAAAATGTTCTGTCGCTTCCTTTAAGCTCCATAATCGATTCGCCAAGCGAAACTTTTGAGCTTGGTCAAAGGAATATACATGGTAGTATCGGGAATTATGGGTAGTTTTTTTAAAATTCATTTGTTCTATAATTTTTTTTCATCCCTAGAGATCCTTATTTCGAAATAAATGCAAATGTTTGTATACCACTTTAAATAGAATTAACCCCTTAACATACAATGACGGCTCCGACTCGCGCATCGAATTGCAGAATTTTTGTTATTTAAATCCGTATTTAAGTTAACGTAACAGTTAGTTTTAAATACAAAAATGACCAGGGCACGCTTAAATGTCTCGAGTATCCTTTACTATCTTACATAGATTGAAATAATAAAAAATATCCCAAATGGGTGGTGGCATTAATTAAGAGGTTAAATGAAATCGTATGTCAGCACAAAAAATAAACATATTTTTTCACAAAAGAGGATTTGTTAATCTTAACGGTTAAAAATATTTAGTGGATCAGCCTACTTTTTACTTTCTCGTATACGAAGTATACAAAGAGAAAGTATTGTAATCGTCAAAGAATTCGAACTCGAGATTTTGACGAATCTCCACGTTTTAGACCGCCCTGAGTCCGAAAAACACAATTTTGGAATTATGTCTGTCTGTGAACACGATAACTCGAAAACTGTTAGAGCTACGGGGATGAAATTTGGTATGTGGTCTTTACATATAATTTGTAGGTTTCTATCAAATTTTGGACAAAATCCGTCAACGGGTCAACGGGAAGTCTGTCTGTCTGTATGTCCGCGGTCATGTGAACGCTATAACTCAAAAATTTGAAAAGCTAGATGGATAAAATTTCATACACAATTTTATCGTCATGAATGTAGGTCCGTATCAAATTTTGGGCCAAATCCATTAAAGGGTTGACTGTCTGTCGGTCTGTATAATCGCATCTCCAACGAATCTGCTATCTCCACGCGCATGCGTACTGGACGCAATCTTCTGTGCACGATATTTATTGACTCCTGCTGGGAGCTTTTTCTTCATCCGATTCTCCAAGCGCATGTGTACTGGTAGCAATCTGTGCACGCGGAAGGATTATGTGACTTTGTCCTTGGGCCAGCAAGAGTAGAAATCGGTACGCATTTAATCGGAACGCATCTCTTTGAATTTAATTCTTTACCTAAATATTTTCTGATAGTCATTGGATCCTGGGTTACAATAGGTTCGAATTTTTTTATCCACGCGGGGGGAGGGGAAACAGCACCTTTTTCGAGAAGTATACGAGAAAGTTTAGGGGAGAACACTCCCGCTGGTTAACACAGTATCAGATATATTAATACAGAACATTTGATGTCTGGGGAAATTATACATGTCTTGCGTTAAATCAAAATCATCATCATTTGTTGCCTTAACTCTGCATATTTTCGATGCCCTAAATATATATTTTAATTCCATTTTATAACTATTTTAAGGTAACAAATGATGAAAAAGATATTCGTATACTTTGTAAACAAACATAACATTAAAACCTTCGTATTAACCCTTCAACAACGTGTCTGACACGTGCATCGAATTACAGAATGTTTGCTGTTTAAATCCGTAATTAAATCAACGTGACAATTAATTTTAAATACAAAAGTCACTTGGACACACTTAAATGTCTCAAGCATCCTTTACCCACTTAAATAGACTGAAATAATAAATATCCCAATTGGGTGGTGACATCTAATTAGGAGGTTAACACCTTATGTCTCGCGCCCGTCATATTGACGTGCATCGAATTATCGCATTTCTAGGCTTATAAACTAAAATTTAATCATTAATTAGCTTTATAATTTGATGCAAAAATTACGTAGGGTCCATAAGCATCTCAAGTATTCGATGCCTCCTTAGATGAATGAAAACGACAGCCCCTTTCCCAAACAGGAGGGGTCATCTTATTAGATAGCGAAAAAATTCAATCTTTAAGGGGTTGAATAAATTCGTAGGTTAAAAGGTTAACCTTCCAGTAGGCGCGCCTGCACAAATTTTATGATATATCGTGCATCGTATTTCATTAATATATCGTGTTGTTTTACAAAAATAAATCCAGCTTTTATTTAAATTATGAGTATTTATTAGCTTAATAGTAAAGAAAGATTTTATAAATGAAAATTGCACTTAAATTTATAAAAGAATGATATAAATAGGTAATAGGATGCACAATGCAAGTATCTTGAAAACGCGCGCCCGCTGGAAGGTTAACTTCAACCAGCGGGAGTGGTCTCCCCTAAACTTTCTCGTATACTTCCCAAAAAGGTGTCATTTTCCCTCTAACTAGGGTTGCCATACGTCTCGTATACTATTCGTCCCGTTTGCTCCCTAAACTCTGCGTTATTATAATTTTAAAATGACCTGCGCCCATTTTTATGATTATGTGTAAAAGGAAAATGATAACAATTTAAAAAAATGCGTAAGTTCTCAATTTTAACGCGCGCTGAGGTACCACAACTTTATATAAAGTTTTTGGAACGAAATCTTACTACAAATATCATGCAAGATTTCACCATACCTTCCATCTGGAAAATGTCAGAACGAAGTTTCGGGTTCAGGGGCTTGCCATAATTTCCAAAGCGCGTCTGAAGCTACAATACTTCGTAGACCGCCAAGGTCAAAAGCCAACTATACTAACTTGAGTAAAATAAGCGAAACGCTCGCCAACACAGAGTCGCAATGTGCATTTTGAACCAAATATGCAATTTGAACATCTTGTTTTCAATGGATTGGAACGAAATTTGAGCACAGAACTATAATTTATATTAGCAAACGTCATATCAATTTTTATATATCTAAGCCAAAGGGTTTAGGAGATATAATTTTTACAAGTATGCGATTATACAGACCGACAGACAGTCAACCCTTCGACGGATTTGGCCCAAAATTTGATACGGACCTACATTCATGATGATAAAACTGTGTACCAAATTTTATACATCTAGCTATTCAAGTTTTTGAGTTATAGTGTTCACATGACCGCGGACAGACAGACTGACTTCTCATGGACGGATTTTATCCAAAATTTGATAGAAACCTACAAATTATGTGTCAAGTTCACATACCAAATTTCATCCCTGTATCTCTAATAGTTATCAAGTTATCGTGTTCACAGACAGACAGACATAATTCCAAAATTGTGTTTTTCGGACTCAGGGAGGTCTAAAACGTGGAGCTTCGTCAAAATCTCGAGTTCGAATTTTTTGACGATTACAACACTTTCTCTTTGTATATTTCGTATACGAGAAAGTAAAAATGGTATTGAACAAATACCGAAACTAAAATTGCGAAACCGAAACAAAAGGAAAATCTAAAACTATGTGCAGTTTTAAACATCACTGTACAGAAGAAGGCATAAAAACCGTAGGAAAAAAAATGTTTACGTTTCTTTTTTGACCAATGAAGAATATTTCACCAAATTCCCCTCTTATCTACATGAAGATACAATCAATGTCCAGATATACTATATTTCGGATGCTTTCATATAATATACTAAATGCTCATTTATATTCAATCATGATTAGAGAAGAAGTTGCTACAAAAGAGAAAAAGTAATTGATGAAATCTATTGCGGATTCGAAATAAATAACATACTGAAACAATTGGTCACCCCTATGGATCATTTCAGTGATATGAACTTCATTGTTTTCCCAACATAAAGACAGTTTTGAAGAATTCAAGTAACAATGATGGGAAATATTTTTGCAGATACACGTTTATACACGTGAGCGCATTTTATCAATTTTTTAATGCACTCCCATGTCCATAGGTGTCTATGCATCGTCAGTGGCGAGTCCAGAGGTGCTATCGGGCTGCGGGCCCCCCCCCCGAGCTAAGTCAGAATTCTTGAATTTATTTAAAATCGCTAAAACTGTTTGTTCTTTATGTCTCTTTTTTAAAGAAATAATAAAATCGAGACAACATTGCTTTCTGGCTTGAAAATTTTCCTACTTTTCTAGTTTAGTTTAGCTAACTAACGTCCCGTTTTGAAGCAACACGGGGGCAATTTTAGGACGGACCTCGTAATTTTGAACCACGGTTAGATGACGAGGATGACGCCTGAGCTGGCACCTCCCTCTCCAAACTTTCACGGCATACCAATGGGAGGGCGTTTGGCCACTACGTATGATTTAGCGTGCAGCAGGCCCCATACACGGCGAATCTTCAGTGAAATCGGGTTTCGAGCCTGCAACCCTCCGGCCCCAAAGCCGAGACCTTACCACTAGGCCAGCGCGGCCTCTCCTACTTTTCTAGTCATTCCACTTGTGCTTGTAGCGTTGACGCGGTCGAAGACATTTTTTGGCTAGTTACTTCATTGTATTCTTTATTAAATTATCGAAAGTATTGTATTGTTCTGCATGATTCTTATTGACAGGTGAGTAAAGTCTGTAAAGTTACAGCGTTTTGGCTTACATAAGCCATGAGGTTTGACATTCGTCACGGCGATACAAAATTTTTATGACCTCAGCCCCCCTCAGACCAAAATCCTGGATTCGCCACTGCTGCATCGTTAAACGTTTATTGAAGTATTTGAAAAAAAAAATATAAAGCTTAAAGATATTCACTGAAGCATTTTACTAAGAAATACTCACCATTCTTTTTCTCTTATTTATTATAGGCTGAAATCGATATTAATCGCTGAAAAATCAGATGAAATTTTCCCAGAGATACTTTTTTATAATAAACAAAAAAATCTCTCGGATTTACTTCCTTAATTCAATGTGGGAAAATTCCTTCTTGAATTTAACTAGAAATCTCAAACCATTACCAAACAAAAATCCGAGTTTGTTTCTGGTAGATTGCTGAAGCATGCATCGATTTCACACAGACATGTAAGATAGAAAATATCGTCAGACTTTTGGATTTATAATCCAGGGGTGGCGCCAGTGGGGTGTCTGCCCCCCTCCCCCCCGCCGGGGCAGATTTTTGTATCCCGTTCACGCAACGGGCTATTCAACTAGTAGATAAATAGAGATCGGGTGAAAATTTGAGAGAGTCGTCATTACACCCCTCCCCTTAGACAGTAGGTCGTGCGAACTCTAACGCCACTCCTGGTACAATCGAGCCACTTTTGTTACCTCTGTGCAGTTAGAATATGTACTTGAATCTATAAATAAATTACGCGTTTTTCTCTCACGTTTGTTCTCTTCTCGTGTTCTCTAAACATTAACATATGAAGATGACGTTTCCTACCCTGCCTTGATGTTCGATTTCGATTCATCTGTGAGCAGTCTAACCCCTCTCAGAAACCTCTTCAGGCTGTACTAAAACACCTTTATAAATTTTAATTAGGTATTCGTAAGCACCCAGGTAGAGTATGGACATAAGACCAGTATGTCGAAACAACGTAAAATTACAGTTAATAATGAACGGCAGCCGTTTATAACTCAGTATATATTAAGTTGTAACGGACATATTTAGCGTTTGCAGACTTCAAAATTTCTCAGAAATTGTTAAGTGCCTGATTTTTACTTCCTCGTATACGAAGTATACGAAGAGAAAGAATTGTAATCGTCAAAAAATTCGAAATCGAGATTTTGACGACTCACCACGTTTTAGACCTCCCCGAGTCCGAAAAACACAATTTTGGAATTATGTCTGTCTGTGTATCTGTGAACAGGATAACTCGAAACCTATTAAAGCTACAGGGATGAAATTTGGTATGTGATTTTGGCACATCATTTGTAGGTTTCTATCAAATTTTGGACAAAATCCGTAAACGGGAAGTCTGTCTGTCCGCGTTCATGTGAACACTATAACTCAAACACTTGAATATCTAGATGGATAAAATTTGGTACACAGTCTTATCATCAGGAATGTAGGTCCGTATCAAAGTTTGGGCCAAATCTGTCAAAGGGTTGACTGTCTGTCGGTATGTATAATCGCATACTTCTAAACATTATAACTCGTAAACCCTACGGCGCTGATAAATAAAAATTGCCCTGCTGACATTAATTGTAGATCCGTGCCCAATTTTCGTTTCAATCGGTCGGAAAAAAGTTGTTTAAATCGCCTATTTGTCTTTTCTCGTCACACAATGACGCGAGGCCGTTATTGCGTAATTGCGCGATTCATTTGCGCTAATCCTTCTGCTTCTACTCACGCCTTTCGCCTCCAAGCTTCCGATTCCCAAGCTTTTTTCTCCCACTGCGTTAGGGACGCTTGTTCGTTTTACTGCCTTTTAGCTCATTTTTTCTCCACGTGTGTTAGAAGTATACGAGAACGGTTAGGAGAGACCACTCCCGCTGGTTGTGAATAGCTTCAATGTGCGGATCTTCGGCAAATAATGGTGGCCACCTGGAAAATTGAAAGATTTTTATGGATACTGTGTAAGGTGGATGGAGAAGAAAAATTGGATGAAACCGTGTGATTAGTGACTCCTAGTGGTAATATACAAGTGGTTATAATTTTGTTGAATCCGGGACTGGAGATCGTGAGACGCCGCCTGGTGAGTTGAAATCTACTTGGTCAAATAGCATTACTAGAGACACCGAGACTTTTGATTAGTTTTGATTAGTTTATGTTTTCATATTCTTCGAGGGCTGCTTTATTTAATGGTATAGAGATGGGGCAAAAACCACTGGGTTTTTTTTTTATTTCGGTTAAAGGGTTTTTTCGGTTATTTTTTACCCCGGTTTAATTCGGATATATTTTTTATTCCTAAAACCGAGGAGGAGGGGGAAACCGGCAAAATCAGCTATCTAAAGATATGCTCGATTTTATGTTCGAGTTATGAAGTTTTGAATCCCATCATCTTAGGTCAATAAACGACCACCACTTCCTCGAGGCGGACATTGAGATGGTCTAAAATAGCCATAGTCAAGCTTTTAATAACTCGATTAGATTTGGTCGCCGAAGAGTGGAACATTTTGTTTAAAATTTCAGTGTGCTAAAAATATTTTAATAAATATGATTAATAGGAGCGAGGGACTGCATAAAAATTTAGACAGAGATTTTTTTATTAAAAAAGGAGGAGAAACGGTAGTTAAACTAAACTAGCTGCATGGCCCGGCATTGCACGGGCTATCTCGAATAATGCGTCATTCCCTGGCGGAGAGAAGAAGTGAGGTCATGCGACACAAACGCTTAGATAAACCAGCGTTGATGGGGATACATATTTTTTCATATTCCCGCGTCCAGTTTATAAATACATGAAGCAACCCATTTCTTTGTATCAATTACCAAAACCAGCACACAACGTCATCCATATTGCATTGTTGAGGGTTCCATATTGCATCGTTGCTGCTTTCAACAATGAAACAGAAACACGCAATTAAATAAAATATTTGTTTAAACAATGAAAACGGTTTGAATTGCGCTGAAAAGTATTGTTGTAAATTAGTTTTTAATTAATATCTTTTTCACTAATTAAAAATTCGGAATTTAAATGGCCAAAATGGATTCCTTGGATTATTCCCCATCTTTTGGTACTTTCCGCGCGCTTCTCCATTCAGCGGTTCGTGCGACTATACACAAACACGCGCGTGTCGAATTTTAATAGTGTAGATTATTTATTTAAAAAATAAAATGAGAAAGGTATTTACACGATTATTTACATTTTTAGACGAGAGATTTCGGGTTTGTGAGTTACTTAAGTAAAATATCAACTTACACCTCGTTTAAAGATTAGTTACAGCAGGTAAGTGAGTAGATAGGTAGATAGATAAGTAGATAGTCATCGTCCGTCGCCGCTGTGCTAACAGGGAAGAGACCCCCGTAGCTCGTTGTGCTCACCAGTCTATCGCATGTCCGTTCTTCTTGATTTCAAAACGTCATCTCCTCGTATTAAAACATTACACTTGGTTTTTAACGGAGAAACACCCACGCATCACGTGATTAGCACGAAGAGACCGCGTGATCGTTATCTCTCGATATCTTTCCGCTGACACAACAATATTCAAATGAGCTTGTACGGAAAGTGGAAAAGTATTAGTAGGAAGTAATTAAACTTACGCTTTTAAGCTAGACTGGAAAGATACAATTCCTACATACATATAGACGCAAACAACACAAAATACAATTATTTACGTCTGTACTCTCTAATTTCTTTTTTTTTATTTCTCTGAAATACTTAATACAATTCTTAAAATTTTGTCTACAATACTTACTTCTTGTATTTATTATTCATTCATTATTATCACTTATTGTATTAATTACTCATTTATCATTATTATTTACTGCATTAATTACTTATTTATAGTCATTACTTATTATATTAACTAATTATTGTATTAATATTTACTTATTGTATAATATTAACAAAAAATTAAGTCCACAAACGTTGCTTTTTTAAAAAAAAAAAACCGAAAACCGGTTTCTTCAAAAACCGGTCATTTTGGGCGGTTTTAATCGCCAGGTTAAACCAGAGGTGAAAAAAACTGGGGGTTTTTTTTTGCAATAATCCCCAATATACTGTAATTAAAATTTAATGTTGTATTTTTTAAATTAATATTGTCTTTCTTTGCGTTGAATTCTGAGTGTCAAATTTATTTACAGTAATAAAAATAATTATTAGACAAAGGTAGAACCTGGGATTGCTAGTTGGGTTAATTGTATCTAATTAATCCAATTATAATAAACCTAAAATCTAATCATAACAAAATTGAATAGATTGCATTTGAATGTATGCAAGGTTTTATTGAAATAATTTTTAACGGGAATCTTCATGTTGCATGTAATGTAACCTCCAAGTCAGGGATTGGGGACCTGCGGCCTTAACACTCTGACTCCTAAGCCGACCGTAACCGACCATGCAACTTCTATACTAGTGGGGCGGATTTCAGCCGGTTGCTGTTCCAAAAGGGGAGAAGACAGCTGGGCGAGTGGCCATTAAAGGGACCCTTATGGGAGAGATGAAAGACTTGCCATTCATATCTCCCACTACCTGTAGTGAGGAGAAAAGGGGGAACGGGGCTGACAAATCCATTCCACAGATCAATTAGTAAGCTAACCTCTGTATATAACTCTATTCAGATTTTTTAGAACTCTTAGTAGTCAAAGGGTTAAAGCTATATGCGGCAATTTTGAGTTTCTTAAGCGTCCTTAATAGTTATTTACAATTTGCACTGCAATAATATAATTGTCTGCAATATAATAATAATAACAGAACAATAACCCTTTAATACTCTGCTCGTGCGGCCTTTTGCCCAACTGCCGAAATTTAATGAGACATTTCAGTGCGAAAAGGCTACCACCTCTCCTCTAGGTTGTCAGCGAAACGGGCGCATATCACAGTCATACTGGATTATGAAATTTACATATAAAATAATAATTATTATATAGAATTTGCATATAAAAACTAAGATAGTAATACAGGGTGTACACAAATGAAGTGACACATTTCAAAAATTAATTTAAAAAAAAAACTAAAAATGTTGGAACTATGGTCTTTTTTTAAATAAGAGCGCATCTCAAAAAGTTTTTTTCAGATAGGTAATGCGGCGTTACACCGTTCTAAATTTGCTACAGTTTTTTTAAATAAGAGCGCATCTCAAAAAGTTTTTTCAGGTAGGTAACGTGGCGTTATGACGTTCTAAATTTGCCACAATTTTTTAAAAATAAGAGCGTATCTCAAAAAAAAAAATTCCAGATGGGTAACGCGGCCTTACGCCGTTCTAAGTTTGCTACAGCGAGAAAATTCCGTACGCAATGGCTACCGATCAGCAGAGCCGATGCGTGTTTTCTGGTTTTTTTTTTTTCACTTTTGCTTGAATATCACGAAAACTCTTCAGTTTTCACACTACATGTGAATTAACAAATTAAAGAGCATAAAAGTCCCTACAAATGCATGATTTTATTTTCTCTTAGTTTTAATATTTTCTCAGATACTGGCTCTAAACAAATTTTTGATTTCCAGTAATTTACGACACCCTAGACCACCGAAATGGCATGTTACCTATCTGAAAAAAAAGCTTTTTGAGATGCGCTCTCATTTTTAAAAAATTCGTAGTTACGACATTTTTAGTTTTGTTTTATTAATTTTTGAAATGTGTCACTTCATTTGCGTACACCCTGTATATTGATATTACTAAAAAAATACATAACAATATAATTCATAAGTATTTGTAAATGTCAACGTTAGCGACCGCTTCGGATCATGCTAAGGTCCCAGAAGGTAATGATTTACTGTTTTTAAATAAATGTAGACGTTTTATATGAATAAACGAAGATTTTTGTTCATGAATAAATGCCGATTGTTTAAAAGGAAAGGAAAAAAAATCCCTAGAAAATAAGCTCAAGCATGGATCTCTTTGGAAAAATGCTTTATCATCTTCTAATTCAAATTTTAATCCTTCTTATGTTTTCTTTTTTTATCATTATTCCTCGATTTTTCGAAATGAGGAAATCGTTTGCATTGTTACAGATTTCATTCTTTCAAAACTAAAAGGCTGAACTGTTTTCCACGCAATCCAATCTCTGAAAAAACAATGATATTATCGTTCGTTCACTCTTATCTTTCTGGATAAAAAGTGAGAGGCAAAAAATTTACAATCGGATTCATAAACGGGATTATTCTTATCATTCAAACATTCCGAGTCCTCCGTTCCCGTCTCATAGCAACCAAGCAAGGAAAAGACTGAAGAAAAATACGAACCTTTTTTATCTATGCATTATTCTGCTTTGCAGAATGTTACGCCAGTTACTTTCTCTCTTGTTTTTCACTTTCATCTTTTGTTTCAACGTCCTGCTGCTTTGAGTCTCAATAAATCTTTCTTTTATTTAGACCTTCTTTATTTATTTTAATTTATGAACTTGAAAAAACCCATCCACATGCTAAATACTTCTTTCGAAAGTCACAAAATGATATAAATATTAAGTTAACCTTAAAATGTCTTTAGCTGAAAAATTTTTTGAAATTTTTTTCGAATTCAAAAGCACTTCAAAGAATACCATGGGAAGAAAAATGTCAGAATACCTCAAGAGTTTAGATTTATTAAATTTATGAACTCAATTCGTGAAATATAATTTAGAATAACCCTCTTTTTACTTTCATTTAAATCTAAAATAACTACCAACTTCTAAGGCTGATTTCTGAAAACAGAATTAATGAGGGAAGAAAAAAATCAGAATGACTTTCAGCGACGATAGTTCTTTATTTTAGTTCGTTATTTTTTAAAACTTATTTGTCCAATAAAACATAAGACTAAAATCAACTGCACTTTATAATACAAAAATAACTTCAGTTTTTAGCGTTGCAAATCTACATCTTTCAATAACATTTTTTTGAAATTTCAAGTCAATACCATAGAAGAACATTCCTTAAATATATGTCTGGAACTTTATTCAGTACACAAACGAAAACAAGAAAATATTTATTACTCTTTAATTTATTTATTTGAATCAATAACAAAGTATTAACTTTTATTGTGTTTATGTTTTGTAGGCCTTAAATTTCTCTGGAATTGGCATAAAACGAATAGTCCTAAAAACAGCTGTATAATGTTACATTTTATTTTCATTAAAGATTAGCGATCGAAATTTTCGGTAACGAAAATAATAATTTTCTCATTTTCTCTTAAAAAAGATTTCGTCATTTTAATAGTTTCTCAAAAAGGTACAACATTTTATTTCATAAAATTATCTTTGATATTACGTGTATTTTACTTTTCCTAAATGCAAGTAGAAGTGTATCTTCTTCATATAGCTGAAGCATTTTTCAATCATACTATGTTTCATTTTCAGTAGAAAAAAAGACAATTCTTGTTCACACGTATACATTTGAAGGACCAAGAAGCCTTGTCAGTTTAAAATAAGTTTGATTTCATGAAAATAATTCGACATCTCAATAAATCGGATGAAAACTACTAACGAGACTTTTGCCTGGATATTTTAGGCAGATACCAGAACTTCTTAGATAATCGCAGCAGATCTGGGCCACATTGTAAATTTCTTAAATAATCAACACGTCGTATAGAACAAGATCGTTGTCAAGTATAAATAGAGCAAAGATATTTTTCTAACATAATTATTAAACCCAGCGACCCAATAACTATTTCAATAATCCTTAAACCGAAGATGCTATCTCAATATCTGCTTTTCGTTTTATATTATGCATCAGAAGGATTCGGAGAAAGTTCATGAACGCTTAACTATTAACATAAATAGTGAAAAATATGTTAAGGTTTAATATTTGTCCTAGTTTTTACGTTCTCGGTAGAATTTATCGGAAATGAAAACTAGAATTCACATTTCCGATGGCCTTTTTCTGATGCATAATGAATGAAGACTAAATTTCAGAATTCACACTTCCGATGGCCCTTTTCTGATACACAATGAATAAAGACTAAATTTAAGTTTCTGCCCTGTTGACACGACAATGGTGGGCAAAACTGAAGACAATTTTTGAAACCTTATTATCTATTTTAGGATTCCCGCTTATGTAATGTTATTTTATAATACATATAAAACATAGTTTAAACATTAAGATATTACCTTAGCTTTCAATAATGGAAGAGAAACGCGCAAATACATATTTGTTTAAACAATGAAAATGGTTTGAATTGCGTTGCAACAATGAAAAGTACTGTTGTAAATTATGCCAAAAATATTTTTTTAATTTATTAAAATTAAAGAGAAAATCCTACGACAACTTAATTGATATCAATGAAAAGGTAATTTTTTGCACTTTCAGACCGCATAAAAATGATTTTTGGATTTTTGTGCTGTAATATTTTTGGAGTTATTAAGAAAAAACGCAAAAATGTCGCTTAATTTTTAATTAAAATATCAGAACAAGGGCTCCCAGGTGCACATTCCCACCTTCCAAAGTATGTTTTTGCCAAATTTCATAGCTTTATGTCCAGCAGTCTGTCCTGTAGAGCGCAACACATAGAGACACACATATTCCTTTATTAGTAGTAGAGATTATCTTCAACCAAATACAGTAATTTATACAACTTTTTGAAATTTTAATTTCTGACAGTAGAGAGAGGAGAATGCATAGTAGACTACTGTTAACAATATAAATAGAATAGCCTTTCTTTTTTTGACGCACTAATACATCATTGTCTTATTAAGTAAAAAAAAAGTCTATTCCATGTAAGTGACAGGAATATGTTCTTGATTGGCAAAATTCTTTTTCCCCTTCACACTTATTCATAATTCAGTTATATCAATTTTTGCCTTTTTTTATATGAAAACAGCTACTGCATTTTTCTCTATTACCGAAATTTACTGAGTGTTAAATAGGAACAAGTTTATGCTCAATGAAATTTGCAAGAGGAAATTTCATATCTTGTTCAGAGTTCTTTTATTTTAACCAAACACAATATTTTATTTTTTACGCAAGTAATTTTTAACTAAAATTAAAAACTAAGTTCTCGTTTATGTGATCTATTTTCATCTAGTTAACATGCTTCTGGAACTAAAATGTGAAGCGCCATTTTAAAGTTAAAATCAAACGCATATCTTGCGAGAGGAATAAGAGAGTGAAGTTGACGCCGACAACGTGCAAATGGATGTTACACTACACAGTTACTTGACTCCATTAGGGACCGCCATGCAGACAACGAACAGAACAGGTGCAAGGCTACTAAAAGAACATGGGTTAAATGTCTATTACAATTTGAAATTACTTTGTTAAGGGAACCATGAATATCAAATTATACATAAGAGATTCCATTGAAATTATAATCCCGGCGAATAAGCTGGTCGCCGAAAGCGGCAAGTATTCTATAAAGGTAAAAAGTAAAATGCTAAATAATAAACTTTCAAATGTAGAATTCTTTATCACGTGCCGTTTATCTTCCCTATTTCTGAAGCATCAAAATTTATTCATCCATCTGAACAAAATATGCACAAAATACTCATTAAAAAATTCAAAGATTTTTATTTTTTCTAAATTTTAACTTAAAATTAGTGATTTTAACAATTTATATTTTTTTCAGGCTGTAACTTCATTGCTCATAATAATTTTTCAAGAAAGACAGCTCCACTATGATTCATCAATAAGCGCTCAAAATACATTTTTTAAAAGATCCATTCATTTTTTTAAAGTGTGTTAATTTCGAATGCAATAATCGGTATTCCGTATAAAAAATATTAATTCAATTCTTAAATAATTTGATTTATTCAAATATTCGAGTAAAGTGTATTAAAAATGCAAACCATTCAAGTTATTTATAAAACCATATTTTACTTTCCAGGAAAGTAAACTAAATACAGAGCATTTGTGAATCATTATCATTAATTATTAACAGTTATGAAAACAGATTACTATGTTGAATGTAAAAGTATATTAGATATATTATTGCAACAAATTACTATCCATTCGAGAAAACTTTTCTGAAATGTCTGTTCTTCTTCTAGACTTTTTCTTTTCTTAGGCTACAAGATATCCAAATATAGAACGGGGGGAAAGAAGGCTCGATACTGCTTCAGCTGACATTTAAAACTTTTTTCTAACCTCTAATATCAATTATATCTTCTCCGAAGATAAATTCGCTTTTAACCTTCGTTATTTTCGGATAATTACTCTCTACGGTTATAAAATCGCACAATAATAGACTGTAATAAATTTAATTAAAACATAAAATCGAAAGAACACAACCATATGCAAACTTCAGAAATTCTGAAAGCAAATTTAAATTCCATACGTGTTGCTAAAAGCGACACATAACTCAACAATTTTTAATGTCATCGATGTTATCAAACGGGACAAATAAATTTAACCAATTAGATGCAGACGATTTGCGAGCATTTTCCACCTAAACAGTATGGACGAGTTTTCTGCTTTGTTTGTTCACATTTAAGTGCCTGTACTGCGTAATTCTGGTGTAATGCTAAGTCAATGGAATCTTCAAAGCGAAAGTCCAACATACAAGCACATAAAGTCAAGGTTTTTAATGTAAGTAAGCAAACCAGAAAACTCGTTTTTATACTACAATATTCAATAACAGTGGCGAATCCAGGGGAGAGGCTATCGGGCTACAGCCCCCCCCCCAAAGCTCAACCAAAATTCTTGATTTAATTTCAAATCACTACAACTGTTTAATCTTAATTTTCGTTCTAAAAGAATATCAATAAAATCGTGGGAACATTGCTTTCTGACTTGACAGGCTCGAAAATTTTCCTACTTTTCTAGTCATTCCACTTGCACTTGTAGCGTTGGCGCGGTCGAAAACATTTTTTGGCCAGCTATTTCATTGTATTTTTTATTAAATTATCGAAAGTATTGTAGTGTTCTTTATTATTCTTATTGTCAGGAGAGGAAAGCCTGTACAGTTAAAGTGTTTTGGTTTATATAAGCCATGAGGTTTGACATTCGTCACTACAATACAAAATTTTTATGACTCAGCCCCCCCCCCCCAGACCCGAATCCTGGATTCGCCACTGTTCAATAATGAAACCTTCACATTTGCATAATCCCTATACAGCTGTCAATTAGTACCTCTGTTAGAAAAAAAATGACGGGAGGCTGTCTTTTCAGATAGCCGCTGATGTTAAAGGCGTAGGACTACTTTACTCGCGTGACTCTTTTGTTTCTCCGTAAGTTTTTAAGTTTAAGTAAGTTTTTTTGTAACTTCTGTTGTTACTCTTTATCACTAAAATAAGACATTACTTATGTTTTTAACATATGTAGTTACCGAGATATAGAGGATCGCGGCACCAATTCATGCGTATTTTTGCCCAACTTTGCGACTCAGTAGTCGCCCTATTAGCACAAGATGCCCTACAGTATTCATAGGATATTTTTGCAATGTTGTATGGATTTCAGCATATTGTAGGAACATCGTGGTAACATCGTAGAATATCTTGTGCCAATACGGCGCTGAACTAGAATTCTGATTTTCAATTTTTTTTTTTTTTTTCGTAACTTCCGTTGTTACCCCTTTATCTCTAAAATAAGACATTAGTTATGTTTTTACCATATGTAGTTATCGAGATATAGGGGATCTCCCATACCAAGTTTTGTGGCGTTTTGGCGTGTGAATCAATTTCCTTCCTGAGACCCCAATGGGAGGAACGCAGTCCTACGTTAAAAAATATAAACGTTGAGTACCATTTACATTCCGAGGATCACCTCTGATGTCACTAAACGATATCTACTTCATTTAACCTTCTCTACACGCGTTTTTTATGTACCTGTGCATCAAAAAAGGAAGTGACGGAAGAAGGGGCTGTTGCGTTACGGAACCGGCGTTCCTCTACCGCGGTTTAAAATCCCATTCCTATGCATCAACATGCACGAAGACATAAAATGCGGACTCGAAACAATCGACCTGCATTTAAGGACTTTTGCTGTTGCGCGACAATGGGCACTAAATCAACCTCGGCCCGGCGGAAATCCCCAACCGTCGACAGTTGCGCAAATAAAGGATCCCAGGAATGGGTTACGTGTTTTAATATCAAAAACCGAAAAATAAAGAACCGGTGGCATCTCTTCTGCAGAGGTCGATTTCGAAGGAAATTAATGAAAGACGAGGAAGTCTGTTTTGATGAAGTAGTAAAAAATGTTTATTGTAGTGCATGACCTCTCATTAATTGGATTCTGAATACTGCATTTAATTATGGCAGTCGGCAAGAAAGACACGACTATATATGTTCGAGCTCCAGGAAATGAACCTTTTTGAGTTAAAGTATCTTCTTATTCTTCATTTTACGAAACTTTTTAGAGATTTATATCTTCCTGTTTCTACCCGGGACAGTGAGCGTTTTGTTTTATAAACTAGTTTTCTGTTTTTTTATTTACATTAAAATGCAGTGACTATAGTCTGACCACGGATTCCGAGACTACCACTTTTACGGGTCTATTCTGGTACCCCCGGGTGGGGGGGGGGACGTCACTTTTCCCGGCCGTTAACAACGGAAAAAGTGACGTCTCCCAACCCAACCGGGGGTACCAGAATAGACCCCTTAGACGATTTTACACCGGAAAGGGATGTCAGGACATGAGTCATATGAGCGCATTTCCGGAGTTCTTTGTTAGATCACGCTCAGTAAAATGTAAACCTCACCCTTCCATTCTGCACTTCCACTCCCTTTTATTTTGATAAAAATAACTCCGCCCGGCGCATGCGCAAAAGCGCGGAGGGTTTCCGAATCCGTTGCTATACAATACGCAATTCCGGTGTAATGCTAAGTCAATGGAATCTTCAAAGCAGAAGTCAGAAAGCAATGCAAATAAAGTCAAGGTTTTTAATGTAAATAAACAAAACAGAAAACTCGTCCATTCTAACAACAGCAGCCTCCACAATTTTTACATATGAAATTGACATTTTTTGAAATGATACATTTTTTAGTACAAAAAAAATTACACAAGTATATTTTAGGAACGCCTCTAATCTCGAGCACCAATCTACTGGTTCGTCAAAAATATTAACGCTGCCCATTCAACAAAATAAAGAATTTCCATAAATTCTTTCACTTCAATGACACTTCAGATCCCAGTAGACATTTCAAATAGAGATGCTTAACTCGGAAATGGAACAATTTTGGTACACTAGCATAATTCGACAGGTATCATTCCAAAATTGTGTTTTTCGGACTCGGAGAGGTCTAAAACGTGGAGATTCGTCAAAATCTTGAGTTCGAATTTTTTTGACGATTACAATACTTTCTCTTTGTACACTTCATAAACGAGAAAGTAAAAATGATACTAATAACGACACTGAGCTGGCACATTACTCACCAAATTTTCACAACGTTCGCACGTTTGATCCACGAAGGCGCCAAGCCCATATAGACGGGGGATCTTCGATGGAATCGAGTCTTGAATCCAAGGTCCTCCAATGCCGAAACCGAGACTCAACCTCCAGGACACCTTAGCTCCAGACAGAATTCCCCTCAGGGGCACATCTTCTCAAGGTGTGACGGGCTTCACGACCCCGAGGTACCCTAGTGTCTGCTCTCCTTTCTAGTTTTTCCTCCCCTTATGTTTTTGCTTTTTCCTTCCTTCCCTCGAGGGTAGGCGGGGAACTCTCCATGAGAAGCTGTCGCCGCTCTGTTTGCTTCCTGCTTCTCATGGACGGCAATATACTCCCACGTGTTGGCCGTGCGTGGCAACCCATTAGATGGGTGGTGCACTGTGGTCCCCAGTGTATCAATCGGCTGGTACCTAGCCACTTTTGTGGTTAGACTGCTAGGGATCAAGCGAAGGGGTCACTCCTTGGGCTTGGCGTTAAGGGTGGTCACTGTCCCCGGGGGTGACTCCCAGCGTATAGGTATCGACTAGCATCATAGTAAGCGCCGAGGCTGGGACTGCCCAGAGCCGGTGGCTGCTATCCCTTGTTGGGCTCCGTGGTGGGCGATGCCGTTGAGCCCGAATCTTTACCAATATCTTATGGGTTCTTTGTCTCTCGTCGTCGAAGCCAATTCATCTACTCGTTACATGTTGATCAACACTCCAAACACTTTTCATACGGTATCCCCTTTTCTGGTACAAAAACTCCTTACATCATGTATTGGTGAAATACAAAATGTTAAGAAATTGCGATCTGGTGATCTTCTGGTGCAAGTTGACTCCAAACAAGCTTCCGTAATTAGCAAATTAACGCATTTGGGTACTTTTCCAGTAGAAACGTCATTTCATAAAACATTAAATGTCTCTCGTGGTGTGCTTTCCAACCCTGATTTTATACATGTTACAGAAGCAGAATTCTTGGAAGAACTACGTGATCAAAATGTTTGCGCCGCACGTCGTATAAACATTCGACGTGACGGTCGACTTATTCCTACACAACACGTTGTTTTAACTTTTCAGACACCGGTATTGCCAAAATCCATAAAAGCAGGATATATAAATTGCAAACTTCGTCCATATATTCCCAATCCTCTTCGGTGTTTCAAATGCCAGAGATATGGGCACTCCCAACAGTCGTGTCGGGGTACTGACCCTGTTTGTGGTAAATGCGCTGATTCTGGTCACGAAACAAATGTTTGTCCTTCTGACACTTTCAAATGTAGAAATTGTTCTGGTCCCCATGCTGCATCTTCCAAATCTTGTCCTACATGGATTTTTGAAAAAGAAGTTATTGCAGTTAAAATTAAAAGCAATATTACTTTTCCTGAAGCAAGACAAATTGTAAAGGATAGAACTCCGAAAGTTGGCGTTTCCTATTCCTCTACAGTTCAAATGCAGCCAAAAATCAGCAACAACACATCAGAGATAAGTAGCATGCAACTACCAGTCTCTATTCCCCTTTCAACATTGCAATCTAAGTTCTTTACTGCTCCGACAGCTACCACTAGTATGAAAAATAATTCACCAAAAAAATCGAAGCAACCAACTCCTAGTACTTCTAAAACGGACATTGTAAAAAATAAAAAAAAATTAAAACCTCTTGAAAATAGCTCCAAGAAAACTCTTGATGCCAAACATTTTTTGAAATCAAACACTTCTTCTGAATCTGATATGGAACTGGATTCCTCCTCTGCCTATAGGAATGTTACGAAAAGTAGAGAGAAGCCTAAAAAACCTCCAGATAAAAATTGTTCTTGATGGCCTGTGTGGTTTCGTGGAACTGCCGTGGTTTCCGCAGCAAGGTTTGTCACATTAAAGACTTGATTTATGAAGTGCATCCAGTCTGCATTGCACTTCAAGAGACCTACTTGAAACCTGCTGATATTGCAAAAATCAAACGCTATAGTCTTGTCAGAAAAGATAATGAAAATGAATCTGGTCGAGCTTCTGGAGGGGTTGCTCTCCTAGTCTCCCATGATACTCCTTCATCTGTCATCACTTTACATACAAATTTGCAGGCTGTAGCGGTTAGAGTTATGTTTTCCAATTTAGTAACTATTTGCACCCTATACTTGCCACCGAGTACTAGTGTCGATGAAAGAGATCTCAACAGATTAGTCGAGGAATTGCCTACTCCTTTTATCATTCTTGGGGATTTTAATGGTCATAGCCCATTGTGGGGCAGTAAGAATACAAATCTTCGTGGACGACAAATTGAGGAGTTTGTTAATACTCACTCTCTTTGCATACTTAACAATGGAGAAGACACCTACTTCCATCAACGAAGTAGAACTTTCCACTCTTTGGACCTCGCACTATGCACGCCGTCTCTTGCTCCTTACTTTAACTTTAGAGTTGGAGTTGACTTGCGTGACAGTGACCATTTCCCAATTTTTCTGGACCGTGTGAATGTCGGCTCTAACGATGCTCCACGTCCAACACGCTACTTGTTTCATAGAGCTGATTGGACAAATTTCGCATTAAGAGCATTGATTACTCGTGACATGGTGGAGGGTGAAAATCTTAATGAAGTAGTCAACTTGGTTACTAAAACCATCATTTCAGCTGCAGATGACAGTATTCCCAAATCGGGACTGAGCTTCCCTAAGAATAGGAAACCATGGTGGAATAAGTATTGCACTGATACCAATCGTGACCAAAGAAGAGCCTGGAATGTTTTCCGACGGCATCCAACCTCGGCTAATCAAATAGCCTTTCAAAGAGCTAAAAGCATCGCCCGGTGGGCTAGGCGGAAAAGTGAACGTGGATACTGGATTAAATTTGTGTCCGGTATTAATTCCTCTGTTACAGTAAAAGATATGTGGGATAATGTTAGAAGGGCGTGCGGTATTTATCCCGAAAAACGCATCTCCTGTCTGCGAAAGAACGGTCAGGAGGTTCGTAATATTTCAGAAATGGTGGATGTTCTTGCTGAAGCTTTTGCCTCTATTTGCTCAGCAAGTAACTATACCGAACCTTTCCTCACGCATAAAAATCGTATGGAACGCATTAAGTTGCGTTTCCAGACGACAAAACATCTATCTTACAACAGTGACCTGACTATCTTTGAACTGCATACAGCATTATCTGTTATTAAACACACATCACCTGGTCCTGATGAGGTAACCTACTCTATGCTTCAACATCTTTCAGAACACTCGCTTCTAAATATTCTTTACATGTTTAACCGCATTTGGAAAGAACATGTTTTTCCAGATTGTTGGAAACATGCTTTTATAATTCCGATACCGAAGCCGGGTAAAGACCCGCAGGATCCGCTAAATTATCGACCAATAGCCCTAACTAGTTGCATGTGTAAACTTTTTGAACGAATAGTAAATGTACGATTGGTACACATCCTAGAAAAGAATGAATACATATCTCCCTTCCAAAGTGGGTTTCGGAAGTCACGATCCACAATTGATAATTTAATATCATTGGAAACAGATATTCGCGCTGCTTTTTTAAAACGAAATCATCTAGTGTCTATTTTCTTCGATATTTACAAAGCATATGATCGTACTTGGAGGTATGGCATCATGAAAAATCTATATGATCTTGGTTTTAGAGGAAATTTACCTATATTTGTTCAAAACTTTTTAAAGCAAAGATTTTTTAGAGTCCGACTGGGGAATACTTTTTCCAACATTTTTTGCCAGGAAGAAGGAGTTCCTCAGGGCTGTGTTTTAAGCGTAACCCTTTTTGTTTTAGCTATCAATCCTATTTTATCAGTAATCCCACAAACTGTGCAAAAGAATCTTTACGTTGATGATTTGCACATTTCATGTTATGCTCGCAACATGCAACTCATAGAAAGACAGCTTCAGACAGCCATCAACAATATTGTTGAGTGGTCAAATAAAAGCGGGTTTACTATTTCTGCACAAAAAACAATAGGCATACACTTTTGTAAACGGCCACTTCATCCTGATCCAGAATTGTTTTTGAGTGGTGTCCCCATTCGTTTTCAAGATAACTATAAATTTTTGGGTATAGTATTTGATAAACGTTTGACTTTCCTTCCGCACATTGCCAGCTTACGGAAGAGATGTCTTCGATCATTAAATATTTTAAGAACTCTATCCAATACTTCCTGGGGAGCAGACCGTTCATGTTTGCTTCGTGTTTATCGAAGCATCATCCGGTCTATGATAGACTATGGAAGTGTCGTATATGGCTCTGCTCGACCTTCTTACTTGAAACGCCTTGATTATGTTCATCATCAAGCTCTAAGGCTGTGTTTAGGAGCCTTCCGAACATCTCCTATACCTAGTTTATATGCGGAGGCTTTTGAACCATCATTATCATCTAGAAGAGATAAATTGTCTCTTTCTTATTACTTTCGGATTCTGTCAAACGACAAGCATCCTTTACGTGGGACATTATTAAATGGCAATAATAATCGCCTCTTAAATGCCCGCCCCTCATGCATCCCTCATTTCGGACTGCGTATGCGTAATATACTTCCAGACACTTTTCATGGTGTAAAGGTTCACACAACTGATTTTTGTGGCCATCCTCCATGGATGGAGAACAGCATTTCTTACATTAACCCTTTTGGAAATTTTACCAAGTCAGACTCCAACAACTCAGTTTTAATTTCACTTTTTAATCAACATCGACAATTTTATCAGTCTTATCAACCAGTTTTTACGGATGGTTCCAAATCCTTGAACCATGTTGGCTGCGCATTTTTTACTAATGGTCACATCATCAGTTATAAACTACACTCTTTTACTTCTGTATTCTCTTCAGAAATTACGGCTGTTTATTTTGCACTCAAGTACATTGATGAGCACGAAATTAGAAAATCCATTTTATACACTGATTCTATGAGTCTTCTGGAATCTTTACGTAGCTCCTCAACTCGTAATCCACTCATTAAAGAAGTTAAAGACTTCTATAGGCATTTACTTTCAAAAGGGGCTCGGATTCTATTTTCATGGGTTCCCTCCCATGTTGGCATTACCGGAAATGAATTGGCAGACAAATCTGCAAAGTCGGCTACAGAATTCTTGACACAACCAATTGTTTATGCTGATGTGCGATCTGCCGTCAATCAGTGGTGCCATTGTCAGTGGCAAGAAAAATGGAATATGGAAACAAATAACAAGCTCCATGTCATTAAACCGGTTCTCTCGTATTGGGTTACGAAACTTAACAGACGCTGTGACGTCGTGTTAACTAGACTTCGTATTGGGCATACACGACTGACACATAAATATTTGCTCTTTGCGGAGTCTCCTCCAACATGTAGCCATTGTGGTGACATACTAACTGTCAAACACATCTTAACAGACTGTGTGGCTGTTGATAGACATCGGTTGAGGTACTTTTGCTCAAGCAGTTTCGATTTGTCATTTTTATTGGGACAAATTCCACATTTTAACCTCTTCATGTACTTGAAGGACATTGGTGTTTTCCATGATATTTAGTTTTCTTATCTTTGATCTGATCTCTTTTACATGTCTTGTTTTAGTAACTTTGTACTGTCGGTTCATTCATCTCACTTTTTTACTTGGATTTTAACTAACGATTCTTTTAAGCACTTATTTTCTGTACAGATTCTTGGTTTTCGGCGCAGCTTATCCCATTTGAGGATCTTGTGCCAGAGAAAGTCACATCAAATCAAAATCAAATCCAGACAGAATTCCGGTGTAAATGAATTTGAATATACTTTACTATATAATTCTTCAGCCATTCTTTCAATAATGGCTTTCATCACTTCAAATGAATTTTTAATCACTTAGGGTATATTTCTAATCGAATAATTCAGCGCAGAAAATACACGAGTCATTTTATTTTTATTATAAGCTTTTATTCAACTTGACTGCCGTGTCCTCAAATCTCGAGATCGATTTCTTACCCACTTCCAATCGAGCTACAGGTTTGAAATTTAGCACAGTGGTGGGTTTCCGGTGACAATACAATATTATGCAAAAGAATTTGCAATCTATACCTATTTTAAACCTAACAAAATGATATTAAAATTTTAGCCCTATATGTGGACGATAAAGTTTGGAAGGTGGTAACCTCACGTTACGTAGGGTTGTAACAACAACAAGAAGTTAACAGAGAATACGCTATACTTCCGGCGCTGCACCGAAGAGCTCGTGTTTCCACGCGTCTTGGGTTTACTTTCTATTAGAATCCGCCAAGAACCAGAGAAATAGATTTTTTTTTTACTTTGTGTGCGCCAAACGTTTCGCACTCCAAGTTTCGTCTCTCGGTCTGTGTCGCCCTTTTTTCTAATTCGTAATATGTAATATTCGTAACGAATATTTAATACGTATTTCATATTGGAGAATTCGGTAATTGAATTTGGTTTACTATGCCTAATATGTCGTGTGTATTCGTGTCAGCCGTCACTGAAAAGTAGAAAATAAAATTTTAAATTAAAAATTTTTAATTTAATTAATTTTAAAATTTTATGCATGCAAAAAAAATAAACGCAAAAGCTGAAACTAATTTCTGATTACAATAAAATGCATGGTTCGAATAAAAGCGTGGGCGCCTTTACCTTCTAGTAACATTCCATTTGTTTAAGGAAATATACGCAAAATATAAGGTTCTATATAATCACCCACGCTTTTATACGAACCATACATTTTATTGTAATCAGAAGAATTATTTTCAGCTTTTGCGTTCATTTTTTCGCATGAATAGAAGCTAATACCTTAAATTTTTTTTTAAATACATTCTTCTTCCAAACAAAATATCTCTTTGGGATCCCCCAAATTTAATCAAATACTACAATGTCAATAACATACGACGGAAAACAATAAAAGGAGAAAGGTCAATAAAACCATTGATCACAACGTACGATCGATATGTCCGTCCTCCAGGGACAACAGAACGAGTAGAGATGGGTCAATATATCTAAAATACTTCTCGGAATTGAAAGGAAATCAATGTAGGAGAAGCAGACATTATAGGAATGACCACGAAGTATTTAATGGCTGGGCGGCACGAAAACTGGACTGCACGACACGTGTTGCAGATAAACCACAGACATGGGGGGGGGGAAGAAACTTTTTTAATACTTTTACTGGAGACCGAAATTCAAAATATTTGGATAAGACCAATAATATTTATACACTGTGGCACTAGGTAATGCAGGAAATCGTTTTCCAATGCGAACAGAGTGATAGGGTAGGAACTAAATTTTTCTTATTTCGATTTGCTTTAGAAATATTGACAGAAAAATTTATCTGCGTAATGCTTTTGTATCGCGTTTGAAATTCTGAAATACTTTCCTGGAATAGTTAATAGTTGAGGTTTATTTAACCACGATAAAAGTTAAATATACACAATATAAACAGTATAATTGTGAAGGCAGATACAAGTGATTTTAAAGGAAACCAGCGGGAGCGTTCTTCCCTAAACTCTCTCGTATAATTCCCCAAAAGGTGCCGTTTGCCCTTCCCCCACGCGGCTAAAAAAATTCGAATCTACTGTTACCCAGAGTCCAATGACTATCAGAAGATTTTTCATTATATTGATTGAAAAATATCTAGGTAAAGAATCAGATTCAAAGAGATACGTTCAGACTTTCCGCTCTTACCGGCTCAAGGACAAACTGACGTAATTCGCTCCATAGTTTTCGCGTGCACAGAAGATTGCTTCCAGTACGCATGCGCGTGGAGATAACGGATTCTTTTCAAAAGGAAATTATACATACCGACAGACAGTCAACCCTTTGACGGATTTGGCGGAAAATTTTATACGGACCTACATTCATGACGATAAAACCGTGTACCAAATTTTATCCATCTAGCTATTCAATTTTTTGATTTATAGTGTTCAGACTTCCCTTTGACGGATGATTTTGCCCAAAACTTGTTAGAAACCTACAAATTATGTGTAAAGATCACATACCAAATTTCATCCCTGTAGATCTAATAGTTTTCGAGTTATCATGTTCACAGACAGACATAATTCCAAAATTGTGTTTTTCGGGCTCAGGGAGGTCTAAAACGCGGAGATTCGTCAAAATCTCGAGTTCGAATTTTTTTCACGATTGCAATACTTTCTCTTTGTATACTTCGTATACGAGAAAGTAAAGAAGAAGGTTGCATATGTGCAACACACATAAATTAGACTGGCCAGACTATTTACCTATGTAAATAAATATTTTGATTCGATTAAGGAAGGCATTTGTTACATTTTAACATCAAATTTTTTTCATGCTTTTCAATTCTCCGCGTTGCAGCAGTCAGAAATCACTTTTAAGATCGTCGCCTTCTTTAACCCTCTGAGTGCGTATCCCGCGATTTCCGAGGGAAGCAAGTCTATTTTCTGCTGCTTCCTGTAATTTTCACAGGCTAGTGTGTTTACTTAGTGCTTTTATAGCGTTGGATCAGATTACACTAAAAGGCTTTGAATTGAAATAACAACTCGCTTGGCTCAACGATATTTCAACTATCTGCAAACGCTGCATCTATATAGTGATTTTAAAAAATTACACAGCCATAGGGTTAACCAGTTTCATTCATGTTGTCGCTACTTTCTTCAGTCAACTTCTTGCACTTTTTCGACCATGTAAACTCGAAATTATTCATAACGGTTTACGGCCCTATACGCTCATAGAGTGCTAAACTTAGCACGTCAGGACATTGTAAATGTGATTGATATGGCGACGAGTGAATTTCGGGTCTTTCACAGAAATCTCGAAATATTCTATCGAATTTAATTCAGGAACATTCTCAGATAGTGACGGCTCGTCCATAAGAGCTGCAGTCCCCCATGAAATTATTTTAAAAGATTTTAGTTTCGTTTTTATTCTAATTGGCTTACTTTTCCACTTTGAGAATTCAGTGATCAACGAAAATGGCAAAAAAGTAATAAAAATGTAAAAGGAAGACAGAAAATCAATCAAGAATTAAGAGACAGACCAGAGCTGCATCAAGTTTTGCCCCTCCTCAGGATCCGATATTAACGCAAAGAGCATCGCGAAGCGGGAGAAAAGCAACCCTTTCTCCGCTTGAAATTGCATTCATTTGAGCTGCATTTTTTTCAGCTCTCATTTGGCTCCTTTTTCGCTTTTTCTTAGTCGTTCAGTCGTTTTTTTTAATCCAATTCTGGAGGAGTTGTAATTTTTTGCTTCTTTATGTCTTTTCGGGTACTGATTACGATTCTGGGGTTTGCCACCAATAATTTTTGTTGAAATTTTAGTTATAGCCAAAAAAACATTTTAAAAAATTTTCTCCAGTTTTTTGCTTATAACTTAAAAGCAATCAATTTTTAGTATATCATCATCATATACCGAAATACTGAGCACAAAATTTCCTACAACTTAGGTCTATAAAACTTTTGCAACTCTGCTTCTTTCTGAGCTGACGAGCCGCAACTGTTCTCAGAGTCGCGTTAACTTAGCATAGTGTTCAAGTATCATAATCAAAAGTACTTATTTTTAATTGTAGCTTTGATTACAAAACAATGAATCATGTAAATACTTGTTTCCAATATCATTTTTCCGACCGCCTTTTAGAGAAACATTCGTCGCAATCACGCATGTGTGGAAAATTTTGTCTACCTTGCGAAAACAGAGTCAGGAAGACGAGATGTGCTCGAAACATGTCTTTGAGAAAGCTGTGCCAATGGAATTCGCCAAATATTCAATGCACTTCATATAAAAATACAGAAAAATGTGCACTTGAATGTCCCCTCCCCTTCACTACGCGAGTAGCATGTGGTGTTATTTTTTGTATATCTATACTTATAAAAGGCAATGTTTGCGTTTCTGCCATGTCCAGATGAATCTGTCGAACTTACAGCCATGAAATTTGGAACACAGGTAGTCGTAATGGTGACTCAATGCACCTCGAAGCCAGAATTTTAAAATTTAATCTAGAAAATTTTTTATTTAATGTTTTGTGTAGTTTCGTTTCATTTTTGGCACGTTTACGGCTGTAATAATTTTTCTAATGATCGTTGAAAAACAATCAATGCACCATTGGATAGAACAAACAATTTTCGTTCTAATGAAGTTTGTTTTGAATGTCTAACGCAATTTACTGAATTTTGAGAAATTTTTAAATAAAAATATAAAGGAAAAGTGACTATTAACTTTTAATTCTTATTTTCTTGCATCGACGTTCTAATAACGCTATAATTTTCAATTTTTTTTATGTATAAACCGGAATATTTATCCCTGATTTAAAACAAGAATGGTTAAAATATCTTTTTTCTCCAATTTTCTATGAATTTTTTTATTGATCAGTTCAAAACTTTTTCTCTCGCATATCCGAATCGACGAAGCTTCCGACCAACAAATGCATTTTATTGCGCCAGCTAATCTTCATTACTTCATTTTACTGATCCAAGAATCATTTGATTTATTTGTTTTATACTTTTTGGTAGTCGCGCATATATGCTGATATCTTTAGTTAAAAGAACACGTTATTCACATCTCGCTCAAGTACCTGCGTGTACTTTACTAAAAACGAGGGCAAAATCAATAATATATAAGTTTTGATTCCGTTTTCAAAAATTGGGGCTTTATTTTATTTTGTTGAAGTCATTATGCCACGGGCAACGCCGTGCGCGTACTGCTAGTATTTTAAATCAGTGACGTTACAATGGTAACAAGATAAGAACCACCTCTGGACTGAAGGAGAATTCCAATTCAATTTGACTCCTTGTTAAAGATGATAGGGGTTCGATTATAAAGGATATTATGATAAACATTTTCTTACACTTTATGAAAGAAATGACTTGTTTTCAAAAGATCGATTTTTTATTTGATATTATGTTTGGGAACATATGCCAGAATCACGAGTTCGATTCTCTGTAAAAGTTGATGATTTCTCAAGATACCCCTTTGTCAGCAACCATTTCGAATGAATAAAAGTTAAGGAACTAGTGAGTGCTTATTGAACATTATTCTCGGTTATTATTGAAAAGCGTCGGAACAGTTCGTTCGCTCCGATGTAGAAAACGTGCATCAAAACTGGCTTCGTTTTGTACCGTATGGTACTGGTAAGGGTGTTAGTTACTGATTCGTTACCCTGCTGTAGGGAAGACGTCACTTCCAGCGATTGACTAAATGCCAAAAAGCATAAAACCCGTTAAGGGGATATACGACTGTTAAAACTCGAAAATTTTTGATTTTATGAAATATATATAAATATTATTTCCCTGCCTTTTCTGAACAATTTAAAACCATCCGCGTTAAAAAAATTCCCATAATTTTGAAAGTTATGAAGGAATATGTATCAGCTGTTCAACGCCAACATTGAATATGGCCATATCTTTAAAGCGCTATATCTCAAAATGTGTTTTATTTATGTTGCGCGCATGATATCTCAATTTGAATATTTTACATAACATTTTTAACGAACATGTATTTTGCTACGTTCTACAAATTGAATCCCATTTTTGTGCATATTTCTTCAAAAAAGGTTTTTGGGGGCGTTAGAAAAAAGTGAAATTTTAAATATTTTTATTTTAAATTGGTTTATAAAATAGAAATTAAATTTAAATGTTAATAAATTGTGGTTCAGTTTCTTAAACAGACTGTTTGGATTACTTAGATACCCAAAATATTGTTTTCAGATAAATATTTTATGCGTTATCATGCGGGCACTGTGACTATATCATTTCTTCTCCCAAAATTAGACCCATATTTATTATTCTCTCAAATAAATACATACCAATATGGAGGTATGAAAATGCGTGCACTATGAAAGAAACAACAGATATTCTTCTAGAGAGAAAAGTTAGTTCGTGAATTGTATGGTTTCAGAGATATAATGTATCGAATTGGACAGTTTTCCACCGTTTTTTCGAGGTTTAAGAGTCGTATGTCCCCTTCAACAAAAAAAGAATTATAGCCAGCAAATTTATCGGCAAAAACTCGCATTTTATTTCCTTATGCAACTGTACCATCTAATCTTTGAAAACAAAACAAAGGATTTTAATACTATAAGGAATGGAAGAATTCAAAAAGAAAGCCATCAAATTTAAAACTAGAATTTCAGATGACGCAATAACCGTTTTAAAATAAATTTTTAAAGAGAATAGGTATTCTTTTGAAAAAAATTATCTTCAAATTACAAATTCCTTTGATAAGAAGCCAAAGTTTATAATTTTCAGGAAAATCCTTAATTTCTAGCATATGAAAGATGCATAACTGAAGTATTGAAATTTAGCACATCTCATAAATGATTGAGAGCAGAGAGTAAATTCTTACTAGAAGCGACATAATTCTGATGAATTCTGTCCGAAGCGAATTTAGAAGAGAAATAAGAACACTGGCATCAAGACACATAGCGCAATTTACTACGAACAGAACGAATTGCCATAGCAACCATATCTGATGCAGACATTTAACGTTGTGATGGTAAAAGTTTAAGAGTTTTCCTTTCTAGGAGTAGTTAATTCTTACTCAAGGAATGAACGGATTTTATCGGAGAAGGGGTTCATAATTAAATTTTTCCAAATGGAAGTGTTCGAAGTTTATTTCATTATTTTTAGATGCATCGTATAATAAAAGATCTGTTTCTGAAAAAAGAATGCTTCATGGAAGAGTAAAAATATATTCTATGTATAATACGCATAAGATGATTATTAGCAGATAGTTTTGTGTAATGTTTTAAAATCTCTTATAGACTTGTATGTCATTAAAATTTATAAGAAGTCCCAAAACTAAAAAAAATATATCAATTAATCAACATTATTCGACAAGTATAAAAAAAATGTATGTGAAGTTATATAACTGAATTCAAAAACTGTTGCATTCTTTCAGCTTTCTTGAATGGCGCTGAGGTATTGATTTTTCATTAAAAGGAAATTTTAAAATTATCCCCGAAATTTTCATCTAGCTCCAAGATGATGATGAAGCTGTTTGAGATCTATGCTCGCTCCTTGACTGCTTTATCTCAAATTATCCTTAGTTCAAATATTCTGAGAGAAACAAAACTTACAAAAATTGAAAAAGTAAATGAAAAATTAAGAAAATATGGTCTGAATCAAAGATTATCGTGGCTAGCTCCAAGAAGGAAAAGGAAAGTATGTACTGACAAACAAAGCTTGAAAATATTATTCCTTGTATAGCGAAATCTCTAAAAATTAGTTCACTGGAAAGAAAATATATGCTTGTTTACCTTTAGATGTTACTAGCAGTACACTCACGGCGTTGCCCGTGACATTCTGAATTTCAACAATTTTTTTTTTAAAGCTTACAATCTTCAGCTTCAGGTTTAAGCTTTGAAGCCATGACGTCACGTGGTTTCGACGAAATGCATGCTGGGAATAGAACACCGCGACCTTAATAACGAAGAATCAAGGAGGGAAAAAATGGAGCGAAAATATTTTAACATTTCAGAAAAGAATTAATTAATATTCAACCATAAAAGATATTTTAACCGTCCTTGTTTTAAATCAGGGGGGAATAATTTCATTCATTACCTCAAAAAAATGAAAGAGATAACGTTTTTAGAACGAGGGATGCAGTAAAATTAAATTCGAAGACAAAATTTTTCGGCATAACCGACTATTTTTTAAAAATTTCTCAAAATTCAGTAAATAGATTAGATAGTACCGGTAAACATGCAAAGAAATCTGGCTTTTCCTAATATCAACGATAATATTAATAGGATGATATAATTTGACAATTCCGTCACGTTATAAGATAAGAACAAACGTAAATATTCATGATCACCTGTTATAACAAGTTTGCATCTGAATTGAAAATGAAACAGCTGAAAGCCGGTAACTTGTCGAATATTTATTTAGCTGGAGGTTCCAACTAAACAAGATAACATTCACTATTTTGTAGAAATCGGAGCAAAATTATTTATTTTCTGTGTTCAGTAAGAATTAGCGGTTCGAAATTGCTTTAAACAGACAAAATAGGCGATTTCTTTTCGCTGTTATTTTTATACTAACCCTATTTTTAACCTTCCATGCAGGAGATGCTTCTATTGCACACTTCCCATGCAGGAGATGCTTCTATTGTGCACCTCCCATTCAGGAGATGCTTCTATTGTGCATCTTCCACTGCAGGAGATGCTTCTACTGTGCATCTTCCATTGCAGGAGATGCTTCTATTGTGCAACTTCCACTGCAGGAGATGCTTCTATTGTGCATCTTCCATGCATAAAATGCTTCGATTGTGCATCGTATTACATACTTATATCGTTCTTTTATAAATTTAAGTGCAATTTTTATTTATATAATCTCAATTTAGTCTAAAGCTAATAAATATAGATTACATAAATAAAAATTGAATTTAGTTTTGTAAAACAACATGATATAAATATGTAATACAATGCGCGATATCAGTATCTCCTGTATACGCGCGCTCGCTGGAAGGTTGAAAAATAAATAAAATATGTTCTTTTACTTAGAAAGTAAAATGCACAATGTTCATAGCTGTTTTGCTGAACGTCTTCGGAATGTTTTTGATATAAATTCAAATTAAAGGCCTATTATCTTATTTGTCATATATCTGAATCGAGATGGACCAACAATTGACGGAAAACCTTTCAATTTAAATAAAATTATATAAATTGATTTTAGATTGCATAGAAAGCTTCAGAACTCATGCGAGAGGGTTTCGTCTAAATCGAAGATCATATGAATTTCTACTTGCATTCACTGTTCTGGTTCTAGTTTCACAAGGAAATTAAGATAACAAGCAAAGCGGACCAGATTCAGGATGACATTTTTTTTTTATCATTTCGGACTCGGGCTCGTTGCATAGCGTTGGAAGTATTTCGCGTCCGACAGATTGAAACGAAAAAATGAATTTTGGATCTCGGGTCGATGTCCACAACTCTATAACTTGCAAGATTCCTTCCAAGTGCACCCCATCAATCAACGTTAGCGGTAGATGACGAAAAAAATAGCGAGTTGAAAATAAATGTTTTGATAACACTGTTGTAAATTACGATTTGCAATCAACAGTCGGTGCTTCAATTATTTTCAAAACACGCAGTCGAGGCGTTCATTGAAAATAATTTAACATTTGAGAAAATCTCCATTAATTTTACCAGTTTTTCATTAAAACGCATTTGCAGATTCTTCATTTTTACCATTACTTTTATTATCATATTCATAGAAGTCTCCCCTTTAAATAATAGGATCATAAATAACTGTTAAAGATTGATTCGCATGCTCCTTTTTCTCCGTTTATTTTATACGCTGTAAATCATCTAATAAGATATTTTAAAAGAAAGATATCCGACTAATAAATATAGCTTATATAGATAATCGATGAAGAAAGTTTTATCCTTTACCTCGATGTTTCTTTTTTTCCCCTCTCATACTCAAAATAAAAAGTATTGAAATCCTTACAACAATTACAATCAATTAAATGAATATGATAATATACGCTTCTTCCTAAAACTGACAAAAATTTATCAAACTGTTTTTTCGAGAGAAAAGTTTCATTCCTTTTTTAATGAAAAGCGGTTAGTTCTAACAATTATGGCGTTTTCTTACAGATGTACGAGGCGTGTCCGGAAAGCAAGTACCGTTTTGGAAAAACTCGCATATAAAATGTTTTTCAGAACGAAATTTATTTTTATATGAAAGAGCATTTCGTAAACTATTTTTCTACATAGTTACTACCATTATTCAGACATTTGCCATAGCGAAAAACCAATTTGTCTATACCCTCCTCAAAGAAAGATGCCGCCAGTGAAGACAGCCACTGTTGAACACCGTTTTTTGCGTCGTCATCACTGTCAAAGCGCCTACCTCTAAAATCACGCTTCAAGTTCAAGAACAAACCCAAGTTTCATCACCGGTCACAATTTTGTTTAGGAATTCATTGCCCTCTTCACTGCATCGGGTACGAAATTTCAAAGCACTGCTAAGTCACTTCGTTTTGTGGACATCCGTAAGCATTTTCGGAACCCAACGGGAACACAATTTGCGATAATTTAAGCGATTTGTGACAATCTCACGCAAAACAGTTTTTGAAATTTGTGGAACTCATCAAAAAGCATTCTTATTGTGAACCGTCTGTTTTCACGAATTTTCTCATTCATTTTTGCAACCAAACCATCACTGACAACAGAAGGTCGCCCACTCCGTGCTTCGTCATGAACATTGGTGCGACCATCATTAAATTGTCGAACCCACTTTCTAACCATTCCATCAGTCATTACATTTTCACCATAAATCTTTACAAGTTGGCGATGAATTTCAGCTGGCTTAACTTTCTTTGCGTTCAAAAACCGTATTACAGAACGCACTTCACAGTCGGCGGGATCAGCAATCGTCTTCAACATTTGAACGCTCACTAACACATGTAAACACAACACAATCCGGCTGCAATGGCGTCAGTGGACAGGTAATGAACCAGACACACGTGTGCACATGCGCGGAACTGCAACACTAGAGCTACGGTGGCGGTAAAACGAAACGGTACTTACTTTCCGGACACGCCTCGTATAATTATTATGACAACTAGAATTTAGTAATAGTAAAAGTATTTTTACCAGACTTCATCAGTCGTGTTTTCTACTTATTTTAAAACGACAGAAAAATAATCATTAATGACTCACTCCCATGAATTGGCATGGTGTAAAACAAAGTTGCAGTTCGAAAAAAAATATTAATTTTTTATGAAATTATATTTTGCATTTTTTTTTCTTTTTCGTTACACTTAAAATTAATTTAAAACATATCCTTAATTCTTCTAATTTAAAAGTCGCAGAAAATTTCTCTGAATAATCGAGCATCTTCTCTGTTTAATATTTCAATAGGAAAAAACAATCTACAATGTTTTCTATTATCGAATCAAACCATACGACATCAAATCACGTGACAAACGTAATTTTGCAAGTTGTCTAACTGCACATTGTCTTACGCTTTCTTGGAACGTTGTATTTTTTCTCCTCCCGAAAATTGAGGGTTGGATTCCAAAATTATGATGGCGTGTCAATTTGAAAGTGTATCGCTTAATCAAGAACACTTCATTCCAAGCATTCCCTTCCATTTTCCTTCACATTTTGTTCCAAAACATTTTTCCGCCTATGACTCCTAACACTAACCAGCCGCATAAATATTTCTTTCTACTAAACATATTATGAGTAAAACATTTTCAATATACAGGATGACTTTTAATTAACCTACAACTTTTAACTGAAATAACTTTTCAGAGTCCCTCTAGATGGCGCCACGACTCCATGCAGTGGCAGAGGGCGTAAAAGGAATTTGTTTCGTATCAGTTCCACACCTTCTTTAAAATGTCTCCCAAAGTGTCATATTCAATCGAAGATCGTATATTTATTGTTAAAAATTGGTATTTACATGGCGAAAATGCCGCACTATTGCTACGGAAGCGGTCTGCAACATTCACAAACCGACCTAAGCCGTCTAGAACAATCCTGGTGCATTGCATTGGCCACCTTATTCACCAGATCTGAATCCATGCGATTTCTTTCTTCGGGGTCAAATGAAAGATTTGGTGCATAAGAAGAAGCCGACAGACTTTATTAGCCTCAAAAGGTCCATAACTGACTCATTTGCAAACATTAAAAGAAAACTCTTGAACTTGTAACTGACAACTTTGTGACTAGGTTGCGTTATTGTATCACCTCTGACGGTTCTCACTTTGAAAACATTCTGAATTAAAATCCTTTTCGACGTTCTTTTCAATAAAAAAAATGTTTGTAGTGCATATCTGCAACCACTCAAGAGTCATTTCAGTTAAAAGTTGTAGGTTAATTAAAAGTTACCCTGTAATTTTTAAGAAAGCAAGTTTTAATAAATTTCTGAAATAACATTTTACTAAATTTCTACCGCAGAAAAGTACCAAAGAAGGAAGATGTTTCAAATAATTAACTTCTTACGTTTAATCTTTGAAACTTAAAAGTATAAAACAACGCATATTCACATCACTGGTGGCTAATATAATTTTAGGCAAGAAAACAACATCGCCACGATTGCATTCAGATACAATTTGGCGTCCAAATTATATCACGCGCATGATATACCACTGACGTGATTTACTACTTTCTATTAAAAAACGGAAATTAATTTGAAATATATAATTAATATAATTTAAAATTTCTCGGAAACTATTGATCATAGCGAGATAAATTTTATATCAGTCGATAACAGATTTTATTTCACTATTTCAGAGCTATTAAATTTGAAATTAGAACGACAATTACTCTTTTAAATTTAAAATGACTGAAATTTAGGCTCTCTAACAATGAAATAATGCTGTTTAACGTCTCGCAGTGCTATGGCGCGAGTTCTACTGTTGGTGACGTCAGAGCGTTACCGGAGGATCTGGGCTATTATATTAGTAATTCATAACTTTCTTAGTTAATACGATAGAATGGATAATCGAAACCAAAATTTCATCAAAATCTAATTTTGCATGCAGTTTAGATTCTTTTAACGAAAAAATGTCAGCTGTGTTGCCAATTTTACGATGAAACATTTGGAGAAATAAAATTATGTGTTCAAAATATCGATAATGCTTTCACTTAAAGCTGTAAACCATTTCGAAAGATGCGAATGTCATTATATCTTAAGGTGTATAAAGCATTGAAAGTTAAGTATTATTAAAAATAATAATAATATATAATTAATACCTACTCCTACTTGTAACGATGCCAAGCTTGTGCTCGTGGCAAAAGTTACAACTCTGTACAATAAATAAATAAAAAGAAATAAATTTTACTTACTTCTTTCTCACAAACTGCCTGTTTTGTTTCTGATGTATTTAGTATCTCATTACAAGAGCTACAGCTCACTTCCGGGTATCATTGTTTTTGCAGATGTTTTCAATCCTTATCAGATCGGAAAGTATTTCCCTCTAGAGTCTGAAAGGAAATGAAATAGATTCAGTTAACAAACATATAATGATAAAATAAAATTCAAATATTTATACGAGGGCATTAACACTAGAACAATATGATTAAGTATGATGTAAAATATTTATTTAACTACTCACGGGTTTTCCACGCTATGGGAAACCAGCGGGAGTGGTCTCCCCTAAACTTTCTCGTATACTCCTAACAGGAGAGAAAATGGACGCTGAAACTTGGCAGTTTGCCAAAAAACCATTCTGGCGAGATTTTGTAAGGTAAAGCAAACATTTAGGAAGTCTCGCCAGGGTCCTGGTTGAAAAGAATGCAGCAGGGATTTGGAATTTGTTTTGATCTTTCAAACCACGTGGTTCCAACTTTGGTTTCATTGCGACGGAAGTTTATTTGACGTCTTTATTATTCTAGTTTTCTACTATGTATTAGAGTATACGAGAGTTTTAGGGAGACCACTCCTGCTGAGCTTCTCGCATACGAAGTATACAAAGAGAAAGTATTGTAATCGTCAAAAAATTCGAACTCGAGATTTTGACGGATCTACGTTTTAGACCTCCCTGATTCCGAAAACAATTTTGGAATTATGTCTGTCTGTGTGTGTTGTGTATGTGTCTGTATGTGTGTCTGTGTGTGTGTCTGTGAACACGATAACTCAAAACTATTAGAGCTACGGGGATGAAATTGGTATGTGGTCTTTAACATAATTGTGGTTTCTATCAAATTTTGACAAAACTCGTCAACGGAAGTCTGTCTGTCTGTATGTTCGGGTCATGAACGCTTTAACTCAAAAAACTTGAAAAGCTGATGGATAAAAATTTATACACAGTTTTATCGTCATGAATGTAGGTACGTATAAAATTTTAAATAAACTGTCAAAGGGTTGACTGTCTGTCGGTCTGTATAATCGCATACTTGTTCAGTTTTGAAACTAATCCCTGCGCATGCCTACTAGTGGCAATGCTGCAAGGAAAGGACGCTGAAACTTGGCAGTTTGCCAAAACAAATTCTGGAGTGATTTTGTAAGCAGAACATTTAGGAGTCTGCTCAGGTCCTGTGCAAAAGAATGAGCAGAGGATTTAATTGTTTTGATCCTTCAAACCACGCGTGGTTCAACTTTGGTTTACTTGCGGAAGTTTATTTGACGCCTTTATTATTCTAGTTTCTCTACATGTGTTA
>BGPR01000285.1:129991-141592 GCA_013235015.1 Araneus ventricosus
CTCCCCAAAAAGGTGCCGTTTTCCTTCCCCAGTGGCTAAAAAAAATTGGAACCTATGTTACCAGAATCCAATGACTATCAGAAGGTTTATCATTATAGTGATTTGAAAAATATTAGAGAAGAAATGAAATTAAAGAGATGCGTACCATTTTCCTCTACTCTGCTCATATCAAACTGACGTACTCCGCTATTCCAATGAAACTCTCCGTTCTTCCAATAATAATTTTTACAAGAGCAATAATGTAACTGAAACGAAGTGTGAGTTAGGAGTATACGAGAAAGTTTAGGGGAGACCACTCCCGCTGGTTTAATTTCTTAAGCACTCTGCCAATGTGCATGATATTTTCAACTACAACTATCGGTAGTAAATTTGTAAAATCAGATCGGAGATATTGCTGGCAAGTTAAAAGTCTGCTTAGATGTGTGCAAATCTTTTAGTAACTTACATTAGTTAAATGAAATTTGGTATGTGGTCTTCTAATTTATCCACGCGGTGGGAGGGGAAACAGCACCTTTTTGGGAAAGTAAACGAGAAAGTTTAGGGGAGGCCACTCCCGCTGGTTGAGTTATAGCGTTCGCATGACCTCGAACATACAGACAGACAGACTTCCCGTCGACGGATTTTGTCCAAAATTTGATAGAAACCTACAAATTATGTTTAAAGACCACATACCAAATTTCATCCCCGTAGTTCTAATAGTTTTCGAGTTATCGTGTTCACAGACAGACAGACATAATTCCAAAATTGTGTTTTTCGGACTCAGAGTGGTCTAAAACGTGGGAGTTTCGTCAAAATCTCGAGTTCGAATTTTTTGACGATTACAATACTTTCTCTTTGTATACTTAGTACAAGAGAAAGTAAAAATGAAGTTAAAGCCGTTCAATTAATAAATTTAGTGTTCTGAAGATGCTGCTGCCATTCGTAAGAAAATCCGTTCATGCAAAAAAAATTGTAATATTAATTTGTTAACAGAAATAGTTACAACTGAAATGCCTGTTGTGCTATATTATTAACCAAAAAAATTTTCGGCTATTTATTTAAATTATGCAGTTTAACATAAGAGCCAAGAAAATATCCAAAAATACATTCAAATTAAAATTCCGATAAATTCATATTTTCTACATACTAAATTCAAGGAGTCATGCAACTGAAAATAAAAATAATTTTACGTATCACTTGCAAGTTCATTGCCCAGACCTTTAAGTTTTTGCACAAATATTGTTTACTCTTACAGAAAGGACAAATAATATATTCGCAGCGATAAACAGCATTGTCTCTAGAAATGTAGAACCATTAGTGTCACTTAATTCCGAAGCATCTTCACAGGAATCCAAGCCCGTCCATGATTAGGCAAAAGGCTAAAACTATTGTTTCTAATTGCAATTTGGCATAAGCACCAAGGAATGTAGGGAAATATATCTCCAGGTCATCTAGACACCTTTTTGATTCCTTTAATATACTGGGACGGAACATTAAGAAGCAACCTCCCAATTTTGTGGCTAAAATTGTAATTTTATACATGTAACGAAAAATATTTTTCTGTTGGGCGGTGAGATTTAAAGATGCCTTAACAATTTCTAGAACACTGCTATATTTTAAAATGCAGCGACAAGAAAACGTGCATTAAAATAGGAACCTCTAGGCTAAGTATGTAAACGTGCATCAAGGCATCATCCAAGAAATGCATTTAATAGTTCCTTTTTATCATCTCACAAAGAAAACCCAAGATTCTTAAAAATTGAATCAATAATCTTAATGGACGGGTTTCCAAGTTTGTTCACTTTGGATTCATAGACCGTTTTCTGGTAACCTTTCGATTTAAGCAATCGCCAAATCTATTTGGCTACTATCAAGCGCCAAATTCGAATTAGTTCTTTCTTTAGTAAACAAAACGCTGAATTCCGTGTTCTTTGAGTGTGTAATCCTTTCTTTTTAAATCGGTTAAAAAAACTCTTAAAGCATCAAAATTCGAAATGGAACTATTGTATTTAGCTAAATCGTTTGGTTTAGAATTTAACCGCCAAGCAAATCTTGGTGTCGATAAAAAGAGCGATAAATAATAATTTTGGCAACCTTCCACTGAATTAGGCTCTTATTTTAAGTAAACATTGAGCGCTACAACAATAGAAATATTAAATTTAATATTTTCAAAATATTCTTAAGGCATAGTTCCACTTTAAACATTAATTAATATCCTCAAACAGAATGTTCAAATTTTGAAGATTCCCATTGACTTAACATTATCAGCGGAAGCGGAAGTCCTACTTATATGCAAATAAACCAGAAAACTCGTCCATTAGAAAACTTTGAAATTCTATACCATATTTGATGGAAACGAATTAAAAATTGTTTACTGAGCAGAAGACCAAAACGCTTCCTACTGTGTTCCTTAAACGTAAATTCCGATCCCTTCCAGATGCAATCAGCTTTTCAAATAAGGCCAGAACACACAGCTTGCCATGTTTAATGTTATTTAAAGAGAAAATTACAGATTTGTGCTGGTAAAAATATATTTGCAAAGGAGTTCGAGCTAGTGTGCTCCTAAAAAATGCATTATAAGACAGAAGACCAAACTAAAAATATTAATGTTTTGTTTTAGAACAAAGATTATTTTACTTGGGATCGTTTGTATAGAAGGCCATTAAGTTCTTGGGCAGCAATACTATAAAATGCTGCACCATGAGAAAGAAAGGAAAACAAATTGAAAACTGGCGATTAGTATTGTGAACGCATATTATACTGCATATTACAAATTATTTCGAGGGAAAACTCGTTTACAGATGAGTGATAGGTCATTCAAAACCTATTTTAAATTCCGAGACAGAACATAATAAGGTAATGTGCTTAATTAGACGGTTCTGAATCGGAAACTATGGGTTTTATACTGAGAACAAATATCAAATTAACAAGCAACCATCCATATTTGTTTATTGCAAGTTCAAATACATAAAACTAACCAAGCATTTCATTCACCATTTCTGACCACAGGTAGAAAGTGTAATACACATGTTTTACGTCAAAAGAAACTCTCCATTCGATTATCTTTCAACGAGCTTTTTGTTGTATATTTACTTCGTTCCACTCGATTGGATCCTCTTCCATTAAGGTTGGTGTAACCTGACATCAACGGAAAAAAAGTGTTTCACTGAAAGTACAAAGAGGGTGTTTCAGGTTTGCTTGTTTCCGCATAAAAGTGTTCGCAAATCGATTACCATTGATTCATAGCATGATATTTAAAAAATACAGAAGAGAATGTTTTTCATCCGCTCTACTTTACAATTGTTAACATTTTAAAATAATCAATCAAGACGCAATTCCCCTGTCACAAATTTTGTGATGAGTCAGAAAAAAAGTTATTATTTGGACGTTATTTGACGGATCTAAACTCATTATAGATGCAGCCAGAGAAATCATTTATTCTCTTCTATATTTGCTCTTACCCGAACACACCTATTTTATTTCTGATGCCCAGTAAATGGGTGTGGTTTCCGGGCATGTCAAAGGATGGGGTGGGGTGCAGCAGAAAAATTTCAGAAAATGAGGATCTTTCCGGGCTAATTATATAAAAAAACAATATTTTTTTAAAAAAAGAAATAAAAGTAATGCAACTGAGTTTGGTGTACAAATTATTTCTTATACAAATCCATAAAATCGATGCGTCGTGTTTAGAATTTATATTTCAAAAATTAAGAAAATGCTTATTTCACATCAATTTAACTTTTCATATCAAAGAGATAAAAAAATATCTTTTTTTAGTCATCTTTTTTAAAATAATAAACATTTCACCATTTCTATAAGAATTCTTATTCTACTGAAATCAGAAAGAAACCTTTAAAGGCTATATTTTGGAGAATGTCTGAGGATTACATTGAAAATTATTGTGATAAAAACAAGAAATTTGATATCTTGTCATTCAGTGATATAGGATACAGATTAAGAAAGAAAAGATTGGAAAAACAGTACATCTAGTGAATATCTCCCCTGTATTCAGCTTGAATACTTCAAAGAATTGATATGATATATAATTAGGGTTGCCATACGTCCCGCAGTCACCGTATTTCACCAATCAGTCCCGTATTATTATTTGCCCCGTTTTCTCGATATTGGCAACACTGACATTTATTCAACCAGTCTGCATATCTAAAAGATTATTTAGAGAAAAATAATAACGATCAAAACTGTTAAGCAACTATGAAATTGTGTATGGAAGAGAAATGGCTGAAGTTTTTTGCAGATACAAAGTAGGGGAAAGAGGGGTAAAACCGGTTAGTTAAGGTTGGAAGGCCTGCTAGAGCTAAAATATTCGACAGAGAGCTTGTCAAATTTTATTAAAATACTAGCAGTCGCACACGGCGTTGCCAGTGGAATCCGGACTTCAACAAAATGAGGGGGAGGGAATGCCCACAATGACACGAAAAAGTTTTGAAAACAAAATCAGAGCAAAAGATGCACATTATTGATTTTTCCGCTTATTTTTCTTCGCGGTAATGACATTTATCAAAACAGAATGTATATAATATTGAGTTTACCCGCTTCTTTTTCTTTTCGACAATGACGCGAATGTAATGACGTCACCTGCTGGAAGGAATCGGAATGTAGAAATGCATGCTGGGAATAAAGCATATGACGTCACTTGCCGCGAGGAAGGTCTCGAACCAGCCAATGAAATTGCAACAATGCATTCTGGTATCGCCCTGAGAAATTCTCGCTGTTAAATCTCGCTAGCAAAAAAACTGTTTGAACTGATCAGGGAAAAATTAATTTAAAAAAAACGAAAAAAGATATTTTAACCGTTCTTGTTTCAAATCTGACAGAAACGTTCCAGTTATAAGTTGAAAAAAAAATGAAAATTCTAGAGATGTTAGAACGTCAGACGCTAGAATTTGAAGAAATCCTTATTAAAAATTACCATAAAAGTGACCATTTTTCAAAAATTTCTCAAAATTCAGTAAATGACGTACGTTTGAAGTTCAAACAAATTTCATTAGAAAGGAAATTGTTTGTTCTATCCAATGGCGCATTGATTGCTTTTCAACAATCATTAGAAAAAATACTACAGCCGTAAACGTGCCGAAAATGACCCAAAACAACACAAAGCATTAAATAAAAAACTCTAAATTAAATTTTTAAATTACGGCTTCGAGGTGCATTCAGTCACCATTACGACTACCTGTGTGCGAAATTTCATGGCTGTAAGTGCGATAGATTCGTCTGGACATCGCAGACACACACATACACACAAACACAAACATTATCTTTTACTAGCAGTACCTTCACGGGGTTGCCCGTGACATCCTGAATTTCATCAAAATTTTAAAAACAGCTCACCATCTTCAGCAATGGGATTATGACGTCACGTGGTTTCGACGAAATGCATGCTGGGAATAGAACACCGTGACCTTGGTTATGAAGAATCGAGGGAATATTTTAATACTTCAAAAAAAATTAATTAATATTCAACCATAAAAGATATTTTAACCGTTCTTGTTTTAAATCAGGGGGAATATTCCATTCAGTACCTCAAAAAATGAAAGAGATAACTTTATTAGAACGGGGGATGCAGTAAATTTAAATACGAAAACAAAATTTTGTCGGCAAAACTGACTATTTTTTAAAAATTTCTCAAAATTCAGTAAATTACGTTTGAAGCTCGAAACAAATTTCATTAGAAAGGAAATTGTTTGTTCTATCCAATGGCGCATTGATTGTTTTTCAACTATCATTAGAAAAAATTACTGCAGCCGTAAACGTGCCGAAAATGGCTCAAAACATTAAATAAAAAAAAATTTTAATTAAATTTTAAAATAAAGGCTTCGAGGTGCATTCAGTCACCATTACGACTACCTGTGTGCCAAATTTCTGGCTGTAAGTGCGATAGATTCGTCTGGACATCGCGGACACACACACGCACAAAAACATTGTCTTTTATAAGTATAGATAAGTATAGATTTATTATATTGTTTATCGGAGTACAATATATCTTTCCAGAAAAGTCACACTTTCATTGCTTTTTTTATCAATGATTTTTATATTTAAAAAGTCAACCTACCCGGTTTTACCCCGGGTACACATGCTAACGCTATGGGAAATTAGGAAAACTCGAATTTCAGTAGAAAAGTTGAAATCGTTTTTATTTTATATGACAATTTAAGAATATTAGTTACATAACTCACATGCAAAGAAGTTGTCTTCTTCCTCCGCGCCACTGCAGCTTTCGTGGGCAGAGCGAAGACAGTTTTTACATTAGATTAACCATTCTTCTTTATTTAACTTAGAAAATTCATCATTAAAATATAAACAATCAACGTCCGATGTATTTATATCGTCTTAACCGGAGGAATCATCAATACTGTTTGCCCGGTCTTACGTCACTTGGAGTACCCGATTTTACCCCGAATGCAGAGGTTATAGAAAACGAAATGGAACAGCGCAATTATTGGAATAAATCCTTATTGTTTGATAAGGTATAAATCCTTAGTAAACGTATAATAAGCTGGACTAAATACAGTTTTTATAACTGTAATAATTTTTAAGTAAGGATAGTTTAAAATCAAACAAACATTAGTGAGTTGAGGTCTTAAGACAAATAAACCTTCACAAAAGCAGTGCATTCAACAGCTGCAACACGCCACTATGACTATTCCTTTTTCTTGTCTAGTAGAGTGTAATTCAGTATCTGTCTGCTAGATGGGAAAAATAATAGTGCCAGAATCGAGGGTACCCGGTTTTACCCCACTCTCCCCTATATTGATCAGAAGCCATGTCCGATAAAGCTATCTGAATACGTATTTGCCATTCCAGCCCACAATACAAATGTGGAGAGAATATTTTCCCTATTCGTCGTCATTGGTCGGGCGAAAGAAATAGGCTGTCTGGAGAAAATTGAAGTAATTTTGATTTGTCATTATAATTATAAAATGACTTGCTCTCAATTTTATAATTATGTGAAAGAAGAAAATGATTTTATTAAAAAAATAAAATCAACTTTAAATTATGACTGAGCTAAAAAAAAAAGATTAGCCTTGGATCTTTTTTTTATTATTCTATGTGTTCATTTTATTAGATTGCTGTATCTTTATTGATTTTTTAATCAGAATAAAATAAACCATTACCTACCCACTTTTTTCATGTATTATTTATTTAGTACCTAAACGTCCGGTATAAGTGCTTGACAATTATGGCAACCCTATATATAATACTATGTCGAATATACTAAAATTGCATTTATCAATATTAATACACCACAAGAATTTTCTTTTCTGGACCTAACAGCCATTAAAAAAAATTCATTGAATAAATGAAATACGTTTTAATAATACTTCGTCAATTACTCTTTTTGTATTAAATCCATTTAAGTCTTTTGCAAGAAGGCTTAATATAAAAATCGAGCTCAGAGACCAACTTTCCTTAGAAAGAAAAATAATCTCATTTTGGTATGCTGCATTTTCAAAAGGATTACTTTGATAAACCAAATATCGATTTTTCAAGAGGCCTGTCATTACAGTTCCCAACCCTACAGAAGTCGCAAAAATTGCTCTATGTAATTTTATATCACACTCTATTTCATATGCAATCGTGACTTTAAAAATCCGTCTTAATAACTAACTCGATATTTTTATTCCGCTCAATAAACACACTATGAGAATGCATTATTTTTAGAATGATTTACTTTTACTTTTTAGGTCATTTACATAAAGAGCTCCTTTGAATTTGAAACACTTTTTTACGTTGTCTCAACAACTGATTGATGAAACAGAACAAAATCTCATTTTCACGAAATCTGCTTCTCACCAACACGAGTATCATCAGCCTCATGTATGCATAATATCCTTCAGCATAATTTTAATTATCATTCACGGGACCTCCTTAGCTTCCATCTGCATCTTATTCATCAAATGTGATTGATGATCTTTAAGCTGATCCAAAGACCGCAGTTCTTAATCTGTACTTAGGCTGAATCATAAAATTGTTAAGCGAAAAGGGTAGATCGACCCTGTCAAACATGCACATCTTTTTGGTTTTGTTAAATTTCTTATTCCTGCCTCAGGGAAATATAGCATACTAGTACGTCGACCGGTTCATTAGCTTCAAACAAATTGTTCAAAACATAGTTAACACTCTGACTGCCGAATTTTTTTTATTTACTATTTAGATGCAACGTTTCAAAGCATGTTGAAATACCGTTGAACCAAGCGAATTGTTATTTATATGCAAGGTTTTATCCTTAATATAAATAAAAGTCATTGTGGCTATGTATGTAGGTATGTTCCACATCTCCTCCTAAATCAATGGATTGTTTTCAAGCAAATTTTGCAAACTTATTATTGAAGATAAGGGGAAGACACTTATGAAGTTTTCAAAGTCCAAAAATTAATTAAACAGTCAGTTAATTAGAAATTAACCGAAACCGTTTTTCCGCCGTAACTTCAGAGCAAATTGTCCTACAAAAAATATTTTTATACCATCTTAAAGTTCAAAATTTTACCTCTTCAATGCTACCAATTTTATTTCTGTGACATTTTCTCTTCAATTTTTATTAATTTTTTAAAGTTTAATAATTGCTAATTACGTGCAGACGATTTTGAAATAACGCAAATTTATAGCTACTCCGTTGCTAGGCAACGGTTGGACTTTGAACTAATTTACCTTTATTTCTGAAATGTTTGCTTATTTGTATAAATTTATTTTATATAAGAAAGAGAGTCATTCTATAAATACTAATAACTTATGGATAAAATTAGTTATCGGCGGTTTTTAAAAATCGTTTGGTTCAACTGATATTCTCATTTTAATTAAGAAAACATTTCAAACGACAAAAGAATTTTGGGTATTGTAATTTTCTATACAATAGTAGTTTTGACATCAAAAATATTAGACATGAAAGTATTTTAATCCCGAGCAACGCCAGGCATAATAGCTTGTTAGTATAATATAATTCAACGTTTTAAAAGTACTAAGCAACCCCCATTAGCTTGCGAAAATCGCAAGATGCAGCAGAAAGTGGAGCTACTTCCAACCGTGGAAATCGCGGGATAACCAGTCAGAGGGTTAACATCCCTTGTTTCGCCTACATCAAACAAAATCTGAATTTTAATTTCATTCCACAAGCTGATATTTAATCATCAATTTTTTTCCAACTTATTATGCACTTTTAGATAATTTTAAGACGTTATTCTTAATCTTCGAGAAATCAAATTTGTTGTTACAGGAATAATTATTTTCTTTCAAAACATGGATTTTCTTTTCACATATTCCTATCTGAATATTGTTCTAATATTGTAAAAGACAACCATTTATTTTCGCAACGATCAGCTCTTTTTAGTTATATATTAACGAATGCTTTAAATCAAGCAAAGGTAGAATTGATATTAAACAAAACAACATGCTCCTGACCCAGATTAACCTAAATTGTATCAGATTTTTTTTTAACATTTTAACTATTTTCACCATTATGTTTTCATCGAGTGAAAGATTTTATTCAAAAAGATGTTCACAATTTTCTTTGCAAAGTAATCCAGTACAATTGGTCCCAGACCTTATTCCTCTAGGTCGTCCAGCACTTGCCTATAATTTCCACACTGGCATTGCTTTTCTACTTGCTGTAGTCTCTATTTTGCACAATATTCCACAACTCTTCCAAATGACGCTATGGGGAATTTTAACTTAATCACAGAAAGAAAACTTATATTACGCACACTAAGAAAAATGCGCACAACTATTGACTTAATGAGATGATGCATAAATGTTAGCATACACTTGTACGCTGTTACCTAACCTAACTACAATAATATGAAATACAGTAGAACCCTGAGAGAGAGAGAGATAATCAGAACAAATTGGGATCGGTGCCTGTTCGGATTACAAAAAATTCGGATTACCAAAAATTCCCATAAAAATAGAAAAGAAAAAGATGTGTGCTAAAAACACATAAGTTATAAGTACTCAGAACTACTATCTCTTGAATTCTTTTATTCAAAAGTAATAGAAAGAGAATATGTCTCCCCTTTCATTAGAATAATGGATGTGCTCCTGTATTGAAGTGACCTTATCTTACAGTGAATTGCATTAGTTTCTTTAATATGTACAAAATTATGCATGCTGAAAAAGTACTTTTTTGTTTTTAGTATGTATATTTAAATCTTTTCAGGTAATCTTTTTAATTTCATATAATTTTCGAAAATAAATTTATTTCGGATTAGCGGGGTTCTACTGTATTACGCATGCATCATTTACTTTTGTGCTGTTTCATGCTTCCCTCGTAGTATTCCATTTTGTTTTAGCCATAGTTTTTACTGATTCAAAACCTTCAAGACAGAAGTTTTCTTTCAAAAATGTTCATGTTTTAAGTAGGGGTAGGACAATCTATACTTATAAAAGGCAGTGTGTGTGTGTGTGTGTGTGTGTTGTGTGCGTGTGTGTTGTGTGCGTGCGTGTGTGTGATGTCCAGACAAATCTATCGTACTTACAGTTATGAAATTTAGCACACAGGTAGTCATAATGGCGACTCAATGCACCTCGAAGCCGAAATTTTAAAATTTGATCTAGAAAATTTGTTACTTAATGTTTTGTGTTGTTTTGGTTGATTTTTCGCACTAATTTCTCAATAGAATGGTTTTGAATAATTGTACGACAAAAATAGATACACCACCGGAAAGAGCACGCGATTTCCATTCTAATGAAGTTAGTTTTGAATTTCTAACGTAATTTACTGAATTTTGAGAATTTTTTTAAAAATAGTCACTTTTCAAAAATAAAATTGTCCGGAATTCTTAAAACTCTTGCATCCGATGTTCTAATAAAGATATCATTTTCAAAATTTTTTTGGTAGTAAATCAATTATTTTTCTCTGATTTAAAATAAGAATGGTTAAAATATTTTATTTCTTCGACTTTAGATTAATTTATTTCTAGATGGAATCAGAGAATTTTTCTCGAATGCCGAAAGTGAAGAAGCACGCCGTTTCGCACTTTTTCGCCTTAGCTACGCCATTTGGCGGAAAATAAAACAGTCGTGATTTATTCCCTTCCTTCTCTGGACGCAGTCGTAAATTTCTTGAAGTCCTGATTCCACGGGCAACGCCGTGCGCGTACTGCTAGTACAATATATGAGGAGCAAGTAGCTGTCTTTATCATTTAATTGTCAGTAGGTAAATGGAGGCGTCAGAAACAATCTTACCTGCCCAAATTTGATAGTTGACAGTGTTAGATTGCAAAAATTGCATCGACATCATTTTTCGGTTTTATCAGTATTTTTAAATATTTTAATCTTCGCCACCAAAGTTTCTTTCATCTCTTGTGGCATCTCTGGCAACTTTTGAAATTTAAACGGTAATTTTTAGCAGTTTTATTAAAAATCTAAATTTTTCTTAATTATTTACTTTGTAATCGATTTCAATATTAATTGTCTTAACTTTTGATGTCTTTTCCATTAATGTTTCAACTTTATTAATTTATAAATGAAAATTTTTCAACGGGACTATTTACTCGCCATCTTGTTTCGCGTATGAATTTTTGCGTTATTAGGCTTTGGCGTCTCTCACTGAAATCGTTTTCCTTTGTGCGATTTGAATTCTTTTGGGCTTGATTGTACAAGAGAAAAGTG
>BGPR01000285.1:141602-200186 GCA_013235015.1 Araneus ventricosus
TTGTGCGATTTGAATTCTTTTGGGCTTGATTGTACAAGAGAAAAGTGGTTACACTTTGGGCTCCTGGAGGCCGTTAGGCCTTCAGGGTGCTTGCACCTGCTATTATGAGTATATAACGACAAAAAAATTCTCGTCTGAAGATTATGAGCGTGATGATATCACAAAGATAAAAGCAATTACATCTAAAAAGGCAAGAAAAATTCGGAAGCGAGAGGTTTCTTTGACAGAACCGATTTTTTAGTGATACTGGACCACATCTGAGTGTGCAGAATGTGTAAATAGAGAAAATTCTCTGATTCAACGAGGTTTCTTCGACTGAACCGAATTTTTCGTGATTCTGAACCACATCAGAATGTGCAGAATGTGTCAAGAGAGAAAATTCTCTCATTCAACGGTGTGCATACTACAATTTCTACATCAGTGATATTAGATGTACTCGTTTACCAAACAAAATGGTAAATTTGTGTGGCAGGTAATCACAGTGTTATTTCGATAATAAAAGCAAAATTTCATCTTGTCATTCCGAGAACTCCAGATCAGCGCAAAGTTGACAAAAGGAAATTTTCTTTTATACAGCAAGATCTTGCCCAGCAATGACCGTTTGGTATATTCTTCAAAAGAGAATTCTCTATTTTTCTATCAATTTTTGGGTATAATTTACCATTCCATAGTCTGCAGCTATGATATATTTTTGTTATTTTCATGCATAATTGTATGTGTATTTTTCTCTCTGTTTCTATTACGTGCATCATAATTACTATATATCTATTCGTAAAAATATGGCAGTAATTCTTAATTTAAATGATTATTAAATAAAAAATATTTTAAAGTTTATAACTTGATTTCTGTTTCAATTTTCTCTAATTATTTCTACAACGCAATGATAATATGTTTTCAGATAATTTCTTTAAAGGCTAAGTATTTTCAGGTTTCATAAAGGTAGGTACTTGCTCAATTAAGTGCAGCAAAATTGTATATTTGATGAGTTTTATATTTCAGCACCCAGTATTGATTTAGTAATTTATATATATTAGTCTAAATTTTAACTTTGGGTACCAATCTTGCATTAACGTTTTTTAATTAACATCCCAGCGACCAATAGACAGTATCTATGCTTTCTTTTCAAAAGGATTTGAAATGCCCTTTGTTTAAAAGAAGATATTTCCCAAGTGTACCATCGAATTAGCAGCATAAAAGTCATTCGAGTATTACTATTGTCAGCTTCTCCCTAAGTTTCCTTATTTGATTCTTCAATGAATGATATTTCCCTTTCAATGCGATAAAATATTTAATGTTGCATATCTAAACTTTAAGTAGTATCACTATCATACAGGAAACGCTAAAACTCTCACCGCGACATTTGGCATCTTCCTGTGTCATTTATCTCAGGGAAATATCTTATCGGATTGCACAATAGCTTTAATGTCATTTACAAAGGAATACTGCAGTTTAAATGCCTAAATGCCTTGTAATCTCATTTAATGTGCAGTATTTTAAAGAAATATTGTCTCTTCAAACATAATTTACCGAAATTTTTTCAAATTTTTTTTATGCATTGTGATCACATGTACCAGGAATAATTTCCCAATGTTTACGATCAATGAAAACAATGCAAAATAAAATTTCAAACTATGGATACTACAAACTGTGGAAGAACTAAAAGCTCAATTCAATCAATTTTAGCAGAAAATACTCGAAAATTGGCATTTGAAATTATTTTATTTGGAAGTATTTATGGACCCGAGTAAATATTTTCGCTTATCAAAGGAAATAAGTCCCTTTTCAGATATCGAATTACTGAAATTCACTTTCGATCAATTTATAAATTAATCTCTGTTGACAAGATAAGCTGGTAGCAGAGAAGAGATGCCAGGAGTCAGGAATGAAGCATTAATCCATCAACTTCAAAAATAATCTTGTTCTTTTTTTATGCTGTTTCTTTTTTTAAATAAACCTAAGATTCTTTTTTAAAAAATAACAACCCATATAATCTTAGACTTGTCTTATTTGGCCCACGATAGCATTTGAATTTGTCACCCTTGCATTAAAACATTATAAATTCTTGACAAAGTGTCATATAGTGAAAAACACTAAAAGAACCAGCGGGAGTGGTCTCCCCTAAACTTTCTCGTATACTTCCCTGAAAAGGTGCTGTTTCCCCTCCCCCCGCGTGGATAAAAAAATTCGGACCTACTGTAACCCAGAATCCAATGACTATCAGAAGGTTTTTCATTGTAGATTATAGTGATTGTAAAATATTCAGGTAAAGAATCAAATGCAAAGAGATGCGTACCGATTAAAACCCATCTATCACGCACTGCTAGGTTCCAATCTTGCCTGCTCAAAGACAAAGTGACGTAATTCGCTCAATAGCTTCCGCGTACACAGAGATTTCTACGAGTACGCAAGCGCATGGAAAATCGGATTAGAAAAATTAATCATGCAAGTTGAACGAATTTTTTTTAACCAATTGACACAAAAATTGGACACAAATCTGCAATTAAGATAAGTAGGCCACATACCAAATTTCATTCATCTAAGTAATTTTGTTAAGAAGTTATTGCGATTAAAAATATGCGACTATACAGACGGACAGACAATCAACCCTTCGACGGATTTGGTCCGAAATTTGATACGGACCTACATTCATGATCATAAAACTGTGTGCCAAATTTTATCCATCCAGCTATTCAGGTTTTTGAGTTATAGCGCTCACATCAACGCGAACAGACAGACTTCCAATAGACGGATTTTGTCATGCATTATGTGCAAAGACCACATACCAAATTTCATCCCCGTATCTCAAACAGTTTTAGAGTTATCGTGTTCACAGACACAATTCTAAAATTGTGTTTTTCGAACCCAGGGAGGCTTAAAACATGGAGATTCGTCAAAATCTCGAGTTCGAATTTTTTGACGATTACAATACTTTCTCTTTGTTATACTTCGTATACGAGAAAGTAACCAGCGGGAGTGACCTCCCCGAAACTTTCACGCATGCAACCAGTAATGTGGGGTGGGTAAACACCCAGTTGGTAGGTAAATATTTTTGGGGTATTTACCCAAGGCCTTGTTATTTTGAAAAAAAATTATGAATGGGGATTTACAATGAAACATATAAAATTTGTGAATTCCCAAAAACTTAATATTTTGAAAAAAAATTGCGCATGTTCGCAATTTTTACGCGCGCTGAGGTACCACAACTTTATATAACGTTTTTGAGTGCGAAATCTTACTATAGATATCGCACAACATTTCACTACGCCTCTAGTTAATTACAAAAGTCCATCTGGGGAATGTCAAAACGAAGTTTCGTTTTGGGAATTGCCATAATTTCCGAAGCGCGTGTTTGCGGCTCGCTACAATTTCCGCCAAGGTCAAACGCCAACCATACTCACCTGAGTAAAATAAGCGAAACGCTCGCCAACACACAGTCGTAATGTGCATTTTGAACTAAATATGTAATTTGAACACCTGTTTTTTACCCGATTGAGATGAAAATTGGGCACAGATCTATAGTTAATGTTAGCATCCGCGATATCAAGTTTTATTTATCTAAGCCAAAGGGCTTATGAGAGACAAGTATGTGATTACATAGACCGACAGACAGTCAACCCGTTGACGGATTTGGCCCAAAATTTTATACGGACCTACATTCATGACGATAAAACTGTGTACTAAATTTTATCCATCTAGCTGTTCAAGTGTTTGAGCTATAGTGTTCACAGGATTTCGACATACAGACAAACAGACTTCGCGTTGACGGATTTTGTCCAAAATTTGATAGAAACCTACAAATTATGTGTACAGATCACATACCAAATTTCATCCCCGTAGCTCTAACAGTTTTCGAGTTATCATGTTCACAGACAGACATAATTCCAAAATTGTGTTTTTCGGACTTGGGGAGGTCTAAAACGTGGAGATTCGTCAAAATCTCGAGTTCGCATTTTTTGACGATTACAATACTTTCTCTTTCTATACTTTGTATACGACAAAGTAAAAAGGACACTTTTTTTAGATCGCCAGTCTTTCAATAAGGAAATAAGGATCAAGAATCTCCTTGACCTTTCAAGGATTGAAACATTCACGAAAAGAACAACAAACAATTCAAAATTTTCGTAACCAAAGCATTGTTCATGCTGACCGAATATATGAAAAGTAAACCAACTTCTCACATATTCGAAGCATGGATACGAAATTTTATTGCTAAATCATAAGGAGAGTATTGTCGGCAGGCTCCTAAATCATGTCTTATCTTTTACGATTTCTCTGGTGAAAGTATTAAGACATAAAAGACGATAAAGATATACTTCAGAACTAAGCCGACTGTTGCTGAGTGTTGAAAGCTCGGGAAGAATATAATAGGAGTCATAAAATGTGTAAGGAGACTTTGTTTATTGAAATAAAAAACAAGGTCCAAACTACCCTTTGATATACATTTTCTACTGAATTGTGCAAGGATATCGAAACAGTAAATCTTGTCAACACGGAATCAATGATTCTATAGAACGAAAGCTAGGTCGTGGGATCAGTTCTATATATCAAAACTCTAAACAGATATTACAATATTTGTCGTTTCTTCTTCGTTGAAATAACTTCTTCGTAATTGATTTTTTTAAATGGGAATGGGTGATTTCAAGTTATTTAAAAAAATATTGAATTCGTAGATTAACCCATTCGAGAAGGATTGCACACTACTGTGTGTGCAATGCATTTCCGAGCCAAAAAGACGGGTAGCATATTGAATTGCAATTATCAGTCAGTACGGAAAAGGCAGCTGTCGTGATAAGACTGGTTTAAAATAAAAATTATCTTAGAACATAAAATTGGTAAAAAACTTATCTTTAAACATAAAATTGGTATTGGTTTCAATTTAGTCCCTAAAATTAAGGTGAGCAACCGTCCTCATTTACTAAGTTCTGTCCTTTCTCAAAAAGGGCACCACAAATTATGCTACAAATGTATTTTTTATGCATTTATGTTATCATAGTGTATTCTGTATTATTGTTGCAATGAATTAAATATTTCTTTCATTTATGATATTTTTTAGCATCAATTTATTTATAACCTCCTTTTGTTGCAGCGGACGTTCGAGTTAAAGTTGATCACCATACTAAAATGAGTGACCCAAGGGTAAACAAATACTATGCGACAAACTCTTACAGATATGATCTATCCGTTGTGGGGTCAACCATTGTTTTCGCATTATTAGTCTCGTAAATATTAGCGATTCAAATCTGGCGGTATTTTGTCGCACAAGAAAGTTCGACCGACGAGCGGAAAGACGTTTTCACGTCAAACTATTCTGAAGCGCGACCTGCATACATGATGTTCAATCATATTATTTGTACGAAGTGAGTTACGAAGCGACTGATTTCTAATGTAAACATGGTTTTTTTTTATTAAAAATGGTCATTATAAAGCAAAAACACATTTCGGCTTCTGGGGATGGTCTTCAAAACAGTACGCCGTCTCGAATGGGTTAAAATGATTCTCGAAATAGATCTCAATACACCCGATGTCGTAGCTCTTAGTTAGTCTAGCGTTTCAAAATTGTGTAGAAAACTTTCGATAATTTGTCTCTCGGACGCCAAAACAGATAAGTCCATTTTTACTTTCTCGTATACGAAGTATACAAAGAGAAAGTATTGTAATCGTCAAAAAATTCGAACTCGAGATTTTGACGGATCTGCACGTTTCAGACCTCCCCGAGTCCGAAAAACACAATTTTGGAATTCTGTCTGTCTGTAAACACGATAATCGAAAACTATTAGAGCTACGGGGATAAAATTTGGTACGTGGTCTTTAAACATAATTTGTAGGTTTTTATGAAATTTTGGACAAAATCCGTCAAAGGGAAGTCTATCTGTCTGGCTGCCCGCGATCATGTGAACACTATAACTCAAAAACTTGAATAGCTAGATGAATAAAATTTGGTACACAGCTTTATCATCATGAATGTAGGTCCGTATAAAATTTTGGCCCACATGCGTCAAAGGGTTGACTGTCTGTCGGTCTGTATAATTTACTTTTGAAGAGAATCCGTTATCTCCACGCGCATGCGTACTGGAAGAACGGAACGGAATTTCATTACGAAGTAGCGAATTACGTCAGTTTGTCCTTGAGCCGGTAAGAGAGGAAAATCGTTACGCATCTCTTTCACATTCTTTACCTAGATATTTTTCAATCACTATAATGAAAAACCTTCTGATAGTCATTGGATTCTGGGTAACAATAGGTTCGAATTTTTTTAGCCGCGCGGGGGAAGGACAAACGGCACCTTTTTGGGGAAGTATACGAGAAAGTTTAGGGGAGAACACTCCCGCTGGTTTAATGTATTCTGGCTTTTGTGAATTTTGATGGAATTAATAACATTATTTTTAGTTATTAAAAGATTCACTCATTTCTTCATTAGAAGACTTTATATACTTTCACTAATCAAATTTATAAACCAAAAATTTAAAAAAATATTGCATTAACCCCTTAAGAGTAGCATTTTCTTTGCTATCAAATAAGATGAACCCTCCTGTTTTGGAAAGGGGCTCTCGTTTCCATTCATCTAAGGAGGCATAGAATACTTGAGATGCTTATGGATTCTACGTAATTTTTGCGTCAAATTATAAATTAATGATTAAATTTTACTTTATAAGCCTAAAAATTCGCTAATTCGACGAACGTCACTATGACGGGCGTGACGGTTAAGGGGTTAAAAAACATGAATTTTCTCATTTTTTTTCTGGACTTATCCTCATTGGCTTCTGAACGACTCAATTGTCTCAGTATATCGTAAAACATGATGTAATTTTTTTAATTAATTAATATTTAACAATTGGGAATTTTAATTTAACTAATCTCGAGCTCAAGATTTTTTAATTGTATATCAGCATTTTATCCAATTAAACTACATTAAAAACTTCTGTTTATTTTAAATCATTTTTCCCATTCATTAGCGTTTTCCAGATAGGTTCCCATGAAATAACTGACCACCACAGGAACAGATTTTTTTAATTCGATTGTAATTCTTTTTCCTGTGACATCCCCGCTTCTTCTTATTTCCATATCAATCGTATCGCTCATTTAATCTACAAAAGAATCTATTTATTCAAAGTGGTTAACTGCCCAAAGTATTGTTTTTAATTATCTATCTAAAGAATGGTTCATAATTATTATCGTGACAGAACTGCTTACCAATCATATCTGAAAGGAAGTAAGTTAAAAAAGTCCAGTTGTTCCCTTGTACATAAATATCAGTCAGCAACAGGATATATTTGGTTTAATTTCGATTATGATTTTATTCTTGTTATGGAGGGAAGACCTGGCCATGCAACAGTTTGTAAATTATTAAATAGGTAAAATAATAAATTTCCGTTAATAACAAAAAAATAAGAAAATGATTAAAAATTAAACAATTTTACTCATGACAAACATAGCGGTAAAAATTGTCTATATATTCGATAACTTCAGTTTCTAAATTCGTTTACAAGTATGCTAACTTCCTCTAGGTTTTTACATAACACTAGCAGTACGCGCACGGCGTTGCCTGTGGAATCAGGACTTTAACAAAATGAAAAAAAAACGCCCACAATGACATGAAACAGTTTTGAAAACAAAAGATACACATTTTTTGATTTTCCTGCTTATTTTTTTTTCCGCGCTACAGTACAGAGTACGTTAATCCAAAACAATATTACAAAATTGGAACGTGAAAATGATGAATATACAGCAAGCAAAATATAAATCAAATCCGAAAATAATAATCGAAGTAATTCTTTCAGGTGAAGGTCATGACGCATCCTACGCGTCCGCCAATCAAAATTGGCATCAACGTTCCGAAGAAGGGCCGCGTGAGGAACTCGATCGAGAAAAAAATAACTCTCAACGGCCCAGAAAAAAAATAATTTAAAAAAAACGGAAGAAGATATTTTAACCGTTCTTGTTTTAAATCCGACAGAACCGTTCTAGTTATAAGCTGAAAAAAATTGAAAATAATAGTATTATTAGAAAGTCGGATGCAACAAATTTAAAAACAAAACCAACATTTAGATGGCAAAACTGACTGATTTTTAAAAAATTCTCAAAATTCAGTAATTTAAGATAGAAATTCAAAACTAACTTCATTAGAACGGAAATCGCGTGCTCTTTCCGATGGTCTATCTATTTTTGTCGTACAATTATTCGAAACCATTGTATTGAGAAATTAGTGCGACAAATCAACTAAAACAACACAAAACATTAAATAAAAAATTTCTAGATTAAAATTTAAAATTTCGGCTTCGAGGTGCATTCAGTCACCATTACGACTACCTGTGTACCAAATTTCATGGCTGTAAGTGCGATAGATTCGTCTGGACATCGCAGACAAACACACACACAACACACACACGCGCACACAAACATGGCCTTTTATAAGTATAGACGAATTAAAATCGCAGAGTTTCCCATCATTTTTGACAATATTATTTATTGCCATAATGTTTCTATATGTAATGTGCGTGCGTGCATGTGTTGCACAAAGAGCTACCAAATTTCGCACAGAAATAGAAACTACAGTGCACTCCCCGATTACATGGGTTTATCACCGGGAGGGATCGCACAGACAACAGAAAAACACGGATAATCCGAAAACTCCTTTTTATTAAAGAAAAAATCAATATCAGTTCAAAAATATAAAAATTACTTACATTTGCACGCTGTATAACATCAAACTAGGAATTTTCCTTTTAACATTTACTGCTTAAAAAATCTGTAATGCGTCGTTGCTCCTGCTGTTTGTTCATCTCTTGTCGTATATCGACACATATTTTACGAAACGCAGTAATCAAATCCTCTTTGCCCCATATAATGTAACAAAGTTTCCACAGATTGTAGAGCAGCAGAATGAGAAACTGCATTTCCCTCATTTAGTATATCTTCTGCATCAGTACTAGCTGATTCTCCATTATCAAGTTTTTGAAGGATTTCTAATTTTTATTTAACATTTAAAACGTTTCATTTTCATTTCACACCACTCATTTTTACCAGTAAAAAATTTCACCCTAATAACTGACGATAAACAAGCCGCAAAAACTAAAGGAACGCGTGCGACAGTGAAAGAGGACGAAGAAGTTAAAAATGACGTGTCGGGAAGAAGCGCGTTCGTACGAGAATGAGCTAGCAGGAAGTGGATGATTCATTTCTCGGAAAATTAGGTGTTGAACCGGTAGAGATTGCACGTGGAGGAAGAAAAAAAATCTATTTTTTAGCCTCCGCCGTCACGGCTCACTAGTTTCACGGAATGAATCTCTCTATCGAACATGAACATCGATTTTGCATGCATGACAAGTGTGAAAATTTTTCTCTTTAAATTTTTTTGTGAGTCCGGAATGAGCACGGATATTGGAGAGTATACTGTATTTTGTGTATGTAATAACAAATTTCTTCTGTTAGCTTTTTTGTGTTTCTATTTATCAGTATCATTTTCTTTTTAATATATTTTCATTTCCAGGTCAAACTGTAAAAAAAAATTATGCACATATATATAAATCATCACGTATTGTCGGGATTTAAACAAAAAGCATGTTTCGGCTATCTTTCTTCTTTCAGATATAGAAATTGTAAAGATAATCTTCATACATCCTGTATTGCGCAAGACACTGACAGAGTTGAACGCACTTCTGTGTGAATTCCTCAAGTGCATATTTTTTAGATCAGGGTTTGAACATAATTTGCTTTCGCATTCAGTTTCGACATTACCGATTCACATTTTGAACTTCATTTCCTTTCCAAAAAAGTACGAAACAAAATTCAATTGTTTAAAATTGCTTTTCTATATTAATGTAATTCCCCGCTGTATTCATCATTGACCTGAAAAACATCTGCACGTTTCCGATTTCGAAAAACCTTGAACAATGAAAATTCCACATAAATATATTTAATGAAGTCCAGTGCAAGCAGTTATATTTTATGTATGCAATTTCAGTTTTCATTCAATTAAAAATCAATACGTTAGCTTTTTGAGATTAATTCGTTCTAAAGCTTCCACATAAAGCATGTTTTTCGATCAGTTTCTGCAATCAAGATAAAGAAAAAATGCTACATAGATATTTATTAACTTTCTCATAGGAACTAATGGCGATCTATGTGCACCAAATGAACTCTTATTTTTAAAAATAAAACACAGAAGGTCAAAATTGCCTGGAATTACAAATGGTCTCGAATTCCTCCGCTATTTGTAACTCGGATAATCAGTGGTTATGCAAAACTTGAAATGACTTTTATATTCTCTCTACGAGTGAATGCACAAATCTATCCGTTTCCAATCTAATATAATCATAGACAAACTCTGCAGAAAACACATAAGAAAGGAGTGCGAGATTGATAATAAAATTTTAAAAACTCACAGTAACATGATGACATCCAAAGTTTTTTAAACTGTATTTGTTTTAGAAAAACAAATCACGTTTTAAATAAATTTGAAAATGAAATTTTGAGTGACCTTTTTTTTCTTTCTTTTATAAAGGAAGTCCAAGTTCTAAACATAATTTTTCGAACGTCTTCAAAAAGAGATATAAAATCAATTGCTTTGGAATAAATTTAGGGGGAGTTGGGTAGATTGATACGCGGGAACGTTGATACAGTCCATAGATTTTGATGATTGAACTGGCTCTAGATGTTCATATCCCTTCATATATATGCCACTGTAACCCTTAGCACAGGGTATATTTCTCGGCAATGTTTAGTCAAAAGTTAATTTAAAAATGAATCAAATCGCTAATATTCTCGTCTAAGTAAATCTTACTCTAAGTATCAGTTATAATTAACAAAATTTAACAAAGATATTAAATATAAATTAATTAGTCAAAAATTAATTAAAACTCTTTGTATTATATAGAATGGCGCAAATGCAGCTATGTCTAATAAAATACAGATACAAATAATAGAAAAACAAAACAAATAGTTAAAAAAGAAAAAAGTATAAATAAGAAGCAGAAGATTTAAACAATAATAAATAACAGTGCGCAAAAAGGTGTATTGTTATCGTTATTGTTTAAATCTCCTGTTTCTTATTTATACTTTTTTCACTATTTGTTTTTCTATTACTCTAAGTATGCGTTATGTGATTTCTTTAACTATTTACGTTTTCATGCGAGGGAATCTACTTCAAAGGTAGGAAAAAACATTTATTTTTCTGAACTATATTACGTTCTGAGGTTATTCAGCGTTGTTTTTTCGTGACCACTTGCTCTAAGTAATAAAGGCTCCTGGGGCAATTTTGTTTTAGTTATATTAACGTCCCGTTTTTGAAGCAACACGAGGGCAATTTTGGGACGGACCTCGTGATTTTAGGCCACGATCAGAAGACGAGGACGACACCTGAGCTGGAAACCCCCTTTCCAAACTTCCACGCCACACCAAAGGGGGGACGTTTGGGCCACTATGTATGATTTAGCGTGCAACAGGCCCCATACACGGCGGATCTTCAGTGGAATCGGGTTTCGAAACTGGAACGCTCCTGCCCCAAAGCCGAGACCTTACCATTAGGCCACCGCGGCCTATGCCTCCTGGGGCAGATTGATACAAATGACTCCGGGACACATTGATACGCGTCTTGTGTGTGTATCAATGTGCCTCAACAGCAATAACTTTGCTAAATCGTCTACAGAAATGAAAAAAACGTAAAAATGAACTATCTAAGAGAAACACACAATTAAGTTTTTATTTAAACAATGAAAACGTTTAGATTTCAATGCAAAAATGAAAAGTATTATTGTAAATTAAGTTTTTTTTTAAATTTTACAAATTTATAAAAATTGGAGAAAAAAATTCTACTGAAATTTAATTAATATCATCGAAAATATAATTTTTTGCATTTTCAGATGATGTGAAAATTGTTTTTGTGCTATATTATTTTCGTAAGTCATCAAGAAATTGCGCGAAAATTTCCCTTAATTTTTAATTAATTAAATTTTTCAAAAACGGCTTCCAGGTACATATTCCCTCCCTCCAATGTATTTTTAAACCCATACACACCTATTTTCCTTTATTATTTATAGAGGTAATTATTTTCTAAAGCATTATTTTTTCATTTTCCAGTCTCATTAAAAATGTTAAATTTTGATTAAAATAAAAGTTTGTTACTTTGTTAAACTTTTAAACATTAATTTAAAATGCAAAGTTTATTGATAAACAAATTTTACTTTGATGCCACACCTATAAATCATCATTATTTTCGATATTTTCGTGTGTATCAATGTACCCATGGGGAGATTGATACAAATCCACTTTTAGGAAAAAAGTGTAATAAATATTTTATTATGTCAAAAATGACCAAACGCGACTGAAATCCTATATTATGGGTGTCGTTTAAGGGTTCAGTGAATAAACTAAGGTAGTGGTAACAGTTATTTATTTACGAGTTACGTTACACACAGACAATTTACATAAAAATTTCAGAATTGATACAAAATTAATCAAGAGCATAGTTCTTGTTAGGCATCACGTGCGATCGCCTGATCTCAACTGACGTAATGTCGTTAACAGTCTTCAGAGGGCGCTAACTGTGACGTCAGTCACAGTTAGTTATGGTTAACGTTACAAGAGCGGCTACAATATTAGATTAACAAAAGCATAATTATAGAAGATTAGTTCGAACTATTACCGCTGGTAAGATAATTTTTTAGCTTTATAAATAAAAGTGTATCAATGTCCCCGCATTCCCCTATTTTCTCAATTTAATGACATGAGTTAGGGTTTTTTTCTTTTGATAGATGTTGTATAAAGTTACGTCATTTTAAAGCAATTACAATCAAGTTTGATACTGCAGTTGCGTCCTTTAAAAAAAAAGTAAAAGAAAACCAGAATAACTTAGACGATGGTAAATTAGTTATATTTTTTTAAAAAATAACTACTTCACTCACTGAAATTGGGTTTGTAAATTTTAGTTATCGACAGACAGAAACTTTCAGGGAAAAAATGCTTATTTTTTCCAAAATGAAAAAAACAGTAAACTTACACTGTAAATAAAGCTAATTTATAATACACATATGAGTGTGTATTTTCCGGATTAATGTAAACAGTAAGGATTCTCTTCTGTTCTTCGATCCCTTCTGTAATTATGTGATCCCCTCTTTGGGTTATTGCAATACAAACAATCAAACAAATCCAATACTTTACAAATAAAAACTTTTTATTTGTAAAGTATTTACAAATAAAAAAGTTTTACAAACCCATCCAATTAAAATACTCTTGAAAGTAATCCACAAACAATTGGCGATTCAAATTTAAATAGCACAGCTAAGTGAAAATTTCGCAGCTGCGGACACTCGATGAAACTGCTTAAATTTGCAAAACATACACAAATAATTCACTTTAACCCAAAGCTACATTTTTTCTTTGAAAGTCAGTAATGTAAAGTTATGTAAATGAATATAATATATGTAAATGAAACAACTAGCTTATAACCCGGCGTTGCTCGGGATAAAAATACTTTCATATCTAATATTTTTAATATAAAAATACCTTTATACAAATTAAAATACACAAAATCTTTTTATCGCCTGAAGCGTTTTTTAATTGAAATGAGGATATGAATTAAACCAAGCGATTTTTATAAACCGCCGAAACCTAATTTTCTACATAATTTATCTCCTTCTCTGTGGTTATTAGTATCGTTTTGCCTTCTAGGTGCGTTAGCAAAAGAGCTTGAACTACGCATGTGCAGTAAAAACATAGTTTTTAATTAATACAAAATTAACTATTTAATTGTCAAGAAACCTTCTCTAAAACGGTCCCAATAAATTATGTTACAAATGTTTTTATTATGCATTTATCACATTAATTCTGTATTATTATTATTGCAATGAATAAAATCTTTCTTTTATTCACGATATTTTTTTATCTTCAATTTATTTTTGTCCTCCTTTTCATTGGAAAAAGGTTGATCACCTTATTAATATGGATTAACTAAAAACTTATCGTTCTTCCATTTACCCCTTCCTTATAATGAAAACAGACTGATAACTTTTGTGAACTTCAAAAGTCCTTATACCATTCATTTCATTTTTCTAAAATATTAAGAAACCAATATTGCGCTGCTGTAAAAAGAAATTGAAGAAATTTATCATAAAATGGATTTATTTGCATTTAATTTTTAAAAAAATTAAATTACACATTTGTGGTCCTTGTCTAAATCAAGCTTGACAAAGAAAAGTAATTACTTTGTAAGCCAGAATTTCTGGAGCTAACTCCAACGCATTCAGAATTTTCTATCGTTCTAAAACCTTTTAATTTAACTACTATGAAGGAAAGCAATAATGTAACATTCAAATGAAGTTGTAAATAAGTAAAATGATAAATAATATTTATGTTTTCGTTAATACGTTGTATCCCAGCTTGCTCACTAACATCACAAATTCATCATTTGATTTTGTAAATAAGTTGCTATTTGAAAATCTATTAACTCCTATAAAAAATTTCAAAAATTTTCACTTTCATAAATAAATAAGTATATAAAGTAAGATCTTTGAAGGTTAGAAATCTGTAATTAAAATTTTAATACAAGCTAATGAAAAAATAAACGAATATGAAAAAAGCTAAGTACAACTAAATAAAAAGAAGAAAAGAATTAGATGATTCCATACACATATTCACATTTTTTTATCAAACATTAAATAAATAATTACTCATAAAGGATATAAAAACTAAAGAAGTTAAAAAATCCAAACTTAATACATACCAAAACAGTTAATTTTGAATTATCCATTTACATTTTTATTTTCTTAATTTGCAAAAACAATGCGTTAAATGAAGAACCATTTTCAAAAATTAAATTATAGAACGTAATTATTTTATTTTGCCAATCAATGCAAAGCAAATTTCGCAAAATATTTTTAAATAAAATTAATATTCAATTCAAATTGCAATTACTCAAAATTATTGTTTATGACATCGTCTTCCCACCAAACGATAATTATTTCAGTTGAATGGATGATTTTTCTGGTTTGTTTACTTACAGTAAAATCCTTGACTTTCTCTGCTTGTATGTTGGACTTCCGCTTTGAACATTCCATAGACTTAGCATTACACCGGAATTACGCATTACAGGCTTGTAAACAAATCAGAAAACTCGTCCATATGTTAATGTTGTTATTTGACCACACGTCAAATGGTAATAAATTATATTGGTTATGAGCTAAATTAAAGTATGTATTATTTTTCATTGCATGAAAAGACAAACATGAAAAGTTCATTGTTCGTTTACACTTAGTAACAGAATCAAGCAGTTGGTTTGAAATATGTTGAGTAATTATCTGATTTGCACAATTTCGAATTATTTACCCAAAAGAAAAACACAGATTAACTTCCACTGCTGTTGTTGTTGAACTAAATAATAAATTTGTTCTTAAAAATATTTTTAAATTAAATCTAATACTAAGTACTAATATTTCAGTTTTTAGTGGTATGTAACTTATTTTTATGGTATTTAATATCTCTGCATCAACAAAAAGGCCTGATGGGAAGCTTGGAAAATTCGGTTCACGAAGATATTTAAATAATCTTTTGACATCTATTTAAATATCTTACAACAATTCATATAAAATAACTATTCACAAAAATTTTATTAGTCAAATTTTATGAGCAAAATAAAATCGTTAAAAAAATGGAAAAAGTACTGTTACGGTAACGTGTGTTATGCCACAATTATTATAATCACGTTCTTTGTCTGCAAATATTGTATTTAGAATCGACTTCACCGGAAGTGGATATATAGTATCGACTGCAGTTCTGTCAAGACTTGAACTTTCGCGTTGTTTTGGTTGTTACAGAGACTACCGAAAACTATTTCATTTCAAAATTGTTATGTATTTTTAGACGTAGGCATATGGTTTCAAAGAAACTGAGTTTATTATTACATGCTTTTACTTGACATGTTTCACACTTTCATAAAGATGGAATTTCGGCGTCGATATTTCATTCAATTCCAGATGTACTACAGTTCTGAAATTTTGAGCAATTATTTGAGCCCGATGACAATATAATATTTTAATCATTTTAAATATCTTAATTATCAATTAATATGTTAATTTGACTAAATATTTCTTTCCAACAGGTTGTGCCCTCTAATAGTCAATATTTATTAAATTGACTATTAGAAGTTTTAGATTCCATAATATTCATAATCATGAATTATGAAAAATTTTAAAGATTAAAACATAATAAAAATAAGATTTTAAACACGCTTTTATTATCGTAGTAAAAAGAAGGAAATCGTCGCTTAACAAAGCAACACTACCTATCTCAATTTTTTGAAATTTCAATACTCAATTTTTCGCAATCAATAACATATATTTCTGGATTTTTTTAACCTCTAATATGAACATGAGACCACACATTCCTACTTGATGTGAAAAAAATTCAGAAATATTCGTTATTAGTTGCGAAAAATTCAGTTTTTTCTTCCTCTTTCAAAAAAATGAGATAGGTGATGTTGCTTGTTAAAGAGACGAAATAATGTTTTTGCTATCGAAAATCGAGCCATATCATAAAGAAATTGTAACACAATGAATATCATAAAGAAATAGTGACACAATGAATATAATAAGGAAATTGTGACACAATGAATATCATAAAGAAATAGTGACACAATGAATATCATAAAGAAATAGTGACACAATGAATATCTAAAGAAATAGTGACACAATGAATATCATAAAGAAATAGCGACACAATGAATATCATAAAGAAATTGTGACACAATGAATATCATAAAGAAATTGTGATACATGAATATCATAAGGAAATTGTGACGCAATGAATATCATAAAGAAATAGTGACACAAGAAATATCATAAAGAAATTTCTGGACTTCCACTAAAAGGTAAAATATTTTATAAATGTGATTAAAATAACAATTTACTTTGAGTATTTCTAGCAAATAACATACTTATAAACGCGTTTTTCAAAAGAAAGGTTATATATTTATCCAATTTACTTGTAAACATATCATTGTTTTGGAAACAGGCAAAAATTGATTTTCATTGCCATCAGCGAATGATCTCTGCTTTTAACAGCCTAGATTCTATTTCAATTCCATTCAAATTTTATTAGTAATGTATTAAAAGTATAAAATGGAACCGTTTGTAAATTCTTAAATTAAACAGTTACCTCGTTTGATTCCTCCAGTTGTATTCAAGACTGATCTGAATCAGACATTTTCATGCACAACAGAAATCGCAATATATTTTGAAAAGTAAATATATTACTAACTAATAATAGCAATATATCAAACTTTAGCCTGAAAGCGAAACAGCTTTGATATACGCCATCACTGTCGATAATCTTGTATTGGCGACTTTATGTCGCCTAACAGAACATCGTATAGTTAAGTCGTCAAAACAAAATATCGCCAATGGGGTCCTATATTGAAGCTGTTGAAAAAAGTCGCCAAAACAAAATTATCGCCAGTGATGCCGTATATCAAAGCTGTACCCTGAAAGCTTTTGATTTTGGAAATCTGCGTTCATTTATTATAATATGAACGTAGTGTTGACGTTCAGGCATAATTTAAAAATCAGGAAGACAGATGAACACATTGAGATTTCTTTAACGTTGTAAACGTAGTCTTAATCGTAGATTTCAACCCTTTTATTTTTAAAACATTGCATTGAATATATAGGACAAAAGCACAATTATTTACAAGGAAACAATATATTTACATAATGAAATTATTTATTTAGTAGAGCAAAATACGATGCAAGAAGAATATTTAAATATTAAATGTTTAATAAAAAAATAAATTATTTAAATCGTTTGGGAAAAAAAAGCGAAGACCTAAATATAAATGTATAATGCCAACAGCAGAAAACTAAACTAACTGTTGCCATACTAAAAATATATAAACGAGGAATGTAATCACAAATAATTAAACTGCAAAAATTTCAATAGCATAGCAAAGTGGTTCGTAGTCGGAATCCCTTTTTCAAATTAAAGTAGACAGACAACTAGTTGCCACATTCTTAACTAATTTAGCCAAAAGATAAAATATGATCAAATGAAATCAGGAAGTGGATAATATAATAGCGGTGGCAACAAGTATTTTGATATTGGTCGACTCATAACCTGAGAAACAAATTTCAATTCGATCCACTAGTCAGATTTTTTTGTCGTATGATGAGATTTTTGAAATTAACAAAGGAATCCGAATAATTGGCTAACCAACTACATAACCAAAATACACACCGACTACAATCCATGTTACTGTATATGTTAACCTGAAATTTACTCCAGTCAATTTCAGTTTGATTTTTCTTTCCACCTGTCACGTTTTAATCTACAGAAGCAACTGTTATTTACTTAGAACGATTATCTGCATTGCTTCTGATGACGTAGAATGTATCTGTTGATTACTACCAGATTTTCATTCATAATTTATTTTTCAAATCAAATTTTGGCGGTCTTACGTCTCTCCGTAATAGTGGTCTAATGGTGTGTCGGGAAAGAAAAAAATTATGACGCTTTTCGCGCTAAAGTTAAACGCTTATAGCTCCGCAACAAAATAACACAGAGAGTTGGTTTTAGTTTTATTTGACAGAGAAAGATGGACATTGAATATTGCAAAAAGGATTTTAGAATTTGGAATTACGGTTTAGTCACAGTCAAGCTTCAAAGTTGGTGAAAATCACGAAGAATTTTGAAGACGTCACAGGACCGATGCGCGCGCACGCAGACTAAGGCGATTCATTCATCGATCGCGCGAAATATTACTCAAGAATTGTTGAATTACGTCGAATTTCGTGCTAAAGTTAAACACTTATAGCCCCGCAACCAAATGACATAGAGCAGGGGTGGCGAACCTTTATGTATCAACGTGCCATTTTTTCTAAAAAAATGTTTAATGAGGTCATAGACGTGCCGTCAAATAGTACCGTCAATGCTTCATAGTGAACTTTGTGATCGGTGGCGTGCCCAAAATATTGTGTCGCGTGCCATTGGTTCGCCATCCCTGACATAGAGAGTTGGTTTTAGTTTCATTTAACAGAGAAAGGTAGACATTGTAGATTGCAAAAATAATTTTAGAATTTGTAATTACCGTTTAGTCACAGTCGAGTTGCAAAGTTAGTAAAGACTAATAGCCACTGTAGAGTTAATAGTCACATAGAGCTACTTTAGTCACAGAAAATCACAGTTGAGTAAGGTAAGTAAGTCTACGCTCCTCAATCCAGGGCCGTTTCGCATAGACGGCCTCCCGTTTAAATTTTATTAGCTTATGTGATTTTATATTGCCAGATATTAATTTTTATTAAATTTAATTAGCTTTCCTTCTTGTAGACCTCTAAGTATATGAAAAGAGCAAAGCGATAGCGAAGGAAGAAGACAAAAAAACTTCTTTTCATATGAAAATAATTTGCACCAGTTCCCATAATAATCAAAAGCGCGCGAAGGTACAACTCACATGGCCATTGTTGTAAACGTAATCGTAGATTTTAATCCTTTTTATTCAGACGCATAACATTGAGTATATACGAACAAAAGCACAATTATTTACAAGGAAATAGAATATTTACATTCAAAGGCATAACAAAATGGTTCGTAGTCGGAATTCCTTTTTTAAACATTAAACTAAATAGAAAAGCAGTTGCCATAATCTTGACTAATTTACCAAACGATAAAACATGATCAAATAAACTAAAACAGGAAGTGGATAATATGATGGCAGTGGCAACAGCCATAACAAAAATATGCTGATGGATCGAATAATATCGGCAGAAAAGAAAAAAAAACATAGTTTTTTTTGGGCCAGATATAAGCATTGAATACATTACCCTCAATCGGTTTCAAATCAGATCAGCTGGTTTTTTCCTCTCACACCTCGTTTTCGTTTTCATTTTTTTTCACAAATTTTCGGCATTTCCTTCGCATATGAATAAATTCAGATAAGCCTAACATCCGTCGGGTTTTAATAAGGATTTCCTTTCAATCTGGTCCTATTGTGTTCCACGGGCACATCAAAAATGATTCAAAGAGTAAAGAAAACAATTTTAATGAGCTTCGAGATGAATTTTTAAAAAATGAATGAAGCCTTTGAAGTATTATATGATCTTTAACTGGTCTACTATAAGTAAAAAGTGGTTGCCAGAGGAGTTAATCAGTTCTGAGAAAGAGATTCTATTCATGAAAGGAAAGATTATCTTTATGTGCAAATCTGAACTGAAAGTAAACTAAATTAAAAAGTGTTTGAAAAGTTTCCACCGTAATATCAAAATGTCATTTAAAAAATAATTTATCGGCCTACATAAGGATAATAACAGCTGCTTTAGTAATAGGTCGTCTTCTTTTTTGACAACTCCAGCAGATAATATTCCATTAAACGTAGAATCTATTAAAAATATGCATAAAAGCTTTTTGAATAGTAAATTATCATAATAAAATAAAACTATTTATGAGAGAAATCAAATTTACTTCACTTATATTTTTTATACGAAATGTTTAAAAAGCTCTATCAAAGGTTATTAAATTTCAAATGTCAAGATTACGAAGAAAAGGAAAATACTGTAATGTGAAAGAAGCAATCAAAACTTGATTTTTCTATCACTGGGAGGTTTCAATTGCATTTTCCTAAAAACTATGGTTTTGGACTTGGTTAGTTTTAGCAGTATAATGATGGTATATTTATCGCATCACAGAGAAAGAGTATTTGAATTTGAATTAAAGAGTTATAGGATTTGAAGCGACAAAGGCTGCTATCCCCAGAGAAAGAGTACCAGAGGCCTCACTCCGGAGTTTGGTTAACTATCGCAGCGCCACCTACGCTGGACAGTCTTTGTGAGAGAACTACAATAAACTGTAGTGTTTTTGAGCGTGTTTTATAATTAATAAAATAATTCCATGTTCAGAAGGTAAACATCCATCTTTATTCGCCGCTCACTTCGTTCTACTTATCTACCAAACTGTTGCCAGATACTCTAAAGTCAATCGGTATATGGTATATAAAATAGATTTCAGATCTGTTGCCAGATACTACAGAGTATCCCAGTCTAGTATACAAAACCATAACACGACGCCATATTGCATATCGAACGAAAAGCAACCGAAATGCCGCCTTGTTGGGTTGCCGGTTTAATTCTTGCTGCTCCTTGTCAAATTTCCCAGATTATTTATTACAATCGTTTTTTTTTTAGAATTAGGCCCAATACTTTATTCAGAATCGATATTAGTGACTATTCCAATTTTTTATATATAGTACTAGCAGAACGCGCACGGCGTTGCCCGTGGAATCAGGACTTCAAAAACATGAAAAAAAAATCGCCCACAATAACACGAAAAAGTTTTGAAACAAAATCAAAACAAAAGATACACATTGATTTTCCCGCGATAATGACATGTAGAAAAGCAGTACAGAGTACGTTATTCCAAAACAATAATAAAAAAAAAATTGCAACGTGAAAATCTTTAATATACAGCAATGGTGTATCTAAGTTATGCTGATGCAATACAGTCTCAAACCACAGTACCGTGACGTTTCAAGGTCACGACAGTACCCCCTTCGTCACCCCCTGGAGCTTGCGTGAAAAGCTATGGCACATTTTACGCAGATGGTAAAGAAACTCTTTTAGATCATCACGAAAAAAATTCTCTCATAATTCAGCGAATTACGTTAGAAGTTCAAAGCCAACTTATCACCCATGTCAGAATCTTCCAGCACTGCTTAATTTACGACTAAACCCTTGCGTCCAACGAAATGATTTCAAATTATTCCTAGCAAAACATGCTAAAAATTGAGGAGAGAATAATTCCAACAGATGGCGCTAGCCGTAGCCACGGAGAAACTCACCGTTCCGGAGAAAGAACTTCATTCGAAAAGAATTTTTTTAACCCTTTAAGAAAAAAAATTATTAAAAACGAACGGACAAAGATATTTTAACCGTTCTTGTTTTAAATGAGAGATAAATACCTCTGTTGTTACCATAAAAAAACTGAAAATCATAGGTTTATTAGAACGTTGGATGCGAGGGAAAAAAACATTGACAGTTAAAAATATAAGGAGAAAGTGACAATTTTTAAAAAAATTCTCAAAATTCAGTAAATTACGTTAGAAATTCAAAACTAACTTCATTAGAACGGAAATCGCATGCTCTTTCCGATGGTGTATATATTTTTATTGTAAACTTATTCGTAACTATTCTATTGAGAAATTAGTGCGAAAAATCAACCAAAACAACACAAAACATTAAATAAAAAAAATTCTAGATTAAAATTTAAAATTTCGGCTTCGAGGTGCATTCAGTCACCATTACGACTACCTGTGTACCAAATTTCATGGCTGTAAGTGCGATAGATTCGTCTGGACATCGCCGACAAACACACACACACACACGCACACACACACACACACAAACATTGCCTTTTATAAGTATAGATGAGACTACTTTCTTATGCAAGATTCCTGGAGATGAGAACGGTAAGTTTAAAATGCGTTTCAAAATTTTTATGAGAGGTTATTTAAATAACTGAAAAATTTCCAATATTTAAAATACTTATCTTCGCTTTTTGTATATAAAATAATGAAATTTTGTTTCATTTTTGTGCAATTGCTGAAGCATATTAAAATGCCTATCATATCGAATAATCTGACAAAAATGTGCATGCATGATGATAGGGATTGAAATAACTGTTTACATCGTTGTCATGACGATAGGGAAACTCTCGCATCACAGTGACGTAGTCCGATTAGTTCCTACTGTCGCACATTGGTGGCGTATTGTCTATGCGAAGTGCAATGTTAAAAAGTTGGTATTAGTATGTATGGGAGTGAGACCTCTGTATATCTTTGTGTAACGCATAACCTGCTCGTCTCATCAGTAGTAAATTCAACTCTGGATTTATGAAAATCAGCTGTAAAAGGATTTACTTGTACAAAAAGAACATTAATTTATCTTTTATCAAAATAAATCGACCTGACTGTACAAAGACATATAACTGATTTTATACTAGTTATTATATTTTTTTAAAAATTAAAACGACAAATTATGAAATTAAATACTCCCTCTATCCGAACGTTTTGTATACATTTCGAAATAATCCTATGGTCCGAATTTATGGTAAACATTTACGAGTAATTGTAAGTGATATAAACGTAATCGCAATCGTAGATTTTAATCCTTTTTATTCAGGCGCATAACATCGAGTATATACGAACAAAAGCATAATTATTTACAAGGAAACAGAATATTTACATTCAAAGGCATAGCAAAATGGTTCGTAGTCGGAATTCCTTTTTTAAACATTAAACAGAAAACTAGTTGCCATAATCTGAACTAATTTACCAAACGATAAAACGTGATCCAATAAACTAAAACAGGAAGTGGATAATATGATGGCAGTGGCAACAGCAATATTATTCCAATAAGTTAACTGAAGGTATACATAAACATCTCCCGTAAAAAAAGCCTACAAGTTTGCAACACTCTTTGTTAGATAATTTTGGTGTCTATGTACTCTCTCCGCCGTAAAATCGAAACATTCGTGCTTGATACATTGAATGAACTCTCAGGTTATGTCAAAGTTTCTGCGTTAAATCTACGCACCGAAACTTCGGCTTCGCTCTTTTAAAAGTTGAACAATATTATTTAACCGCTTAACTTACCAGCCCGAGAATACTCGTGCATCGAATTATCGCATTTTTAGTTTTAAAACTAAAATTTAATCATTAATTATCTTTATAATTTTACACAAAAATTACCTAGAATCCATAAACATCTCAAGTATTATATGCCTTCTGAGATGAATAAAAACGACAATCGCTTTCCAAAACAGAAGGGAGCATCTTATTAGATAGCAAAGAAAATTATTAAGTTAAGTGGTTAAACTTTAAATATTTGCAACAGATTATTCAAAAGTTTAAATATTAAGTGCTGTATACTCTCTATTATCCGTGCGCGGATTATCCGGTTTGCGGATTATCCATGCTCATTCCGGACTCGCAAAAAAGTTAAAGAGAAACATTTTTGCGCTTATCATGCATGTAAAATCGATGTTGATGTTCGATCGAGAGATTCATTCCGTGAAACTAGTGAGCCGTGACGGCGGAGGCTAAAGAATAGATTTTTTCATTTTCATCCACGTGCGAGCTCTACCCGTTCAACCCCTAATTTTCCGAGAAATGAATCATTTAGCTCATTCTCATACGAACACGCTTCTTCCTGACACGTCATTCTTTAACTTCTTCGTCCTCTTTCACTTTCGCACGTGTTTCTTTAGTTTTTGCGTCTTGTTTATCGCCAATTAGTAGCGTGAAATTTTCTACTGGTAAAAATGAGTGGTTTGAAACTAAAACGAAACGCTTTAAATGTTAAACAAAAATTAGAAATCCTTTAAGAACTTGATAATGGAGAATCAGCTAGTACTGGTGCAGAAGATGCACTAAATGAAGGAAATACACTTTCTCATTCTGTTGCTCTACAATCTGTGGAGACTTTGTTAGATTATATGGGACAAAGAGGATTTGATTACTGTGACATTACTGCGGTTCGTCAAATATGTGTCGATAATATGTGTGGAAGACGCATTGCAGATTTTTTTAAGCATTAAATATCAAAAGGAAAATTCCTAGTTTAATGTTATACAGCATTCAAATGTAACTAGTTTTTATATTTTTGTACTGATGTTGATTTTTTCTTTAATAAAAAGGAGTTTTCGGATTATCCGTGTTTTTCTATTCTCCGTGCGATCCCTCGCGGTGATTAACCCGGATAATCGGGAGTGCACTGTAATTTCATTTGAAGTGGGATTTGGTCTTGAGAACATACTGAATTCACTGGTAACCATTCCTCACGAGGAAGTTTTGTTTTACTGATATGAAGAATCTTATAGGAATTTCAGTTAACTGCTTATGTTTGTTTCTCTTTCTTTGTAACACATGACTACTTTCATTAAAATCGCCCATTTTGTAAATACACCTGGTGTTATTTTATTTCATACAAAATTATTAATTTTTTCTTATTCGAGATTTCTGTCTTAATCGAATCCAAATATTTGTTAATAACTGTTATTTTACAGTTACTCCACATACAAACAAGACTACTTGAATGCTAAATTAATTACTTTATCCTTTAATCATCAATACTTGTTAAAATGTAGACTATATAAGACAGAGGTAGCAAAAAATATATACAAACATTTTAAAAGGGCTTATTGTTATTTTACAGTTACTGCCACATACAAACAAGACTACTTGAATGCTAAATTAATTACTTTATCCTTTAATCATCAATACTTGTTAAAATCTAGACTGTATTTTGAGACAGAGGTAGCAAAAAATATATACAAACATTTTAAAAAAGCTTATTGTTATAAAGGAAATATTTTGAAATCGAAAGCGCAAAGTAGAAAAGCATAATAAGTATAAACAACTGATTTTTCAATACCTGCACAGAGTCGATTTTATAAACTGCTTAGTACACAACTGATCTTACCATTTGACTCGATCTTGAACCGGACTCATTCTTTTAAAACAGTGGTGAATCCAGGATTGGGATCGCCCCCCCCCCCCCCGGAGGTCATAAAAATTTTGTATCGTAGTGACGAATGTCAAACCTCATGGCTTATGTAAACCAAAACACTTGAACTTTACAGACTTTCCTCACCTGATAATAAGAACACTACAATACTTTCGATAATTTAATAAAAAATACAATGAAATAGCTGACCAAAAAATGTTTTCGACCGCGCCAACGCTACAAGTACAAGTGGAATGACTAGAAAAGTAGGAAAATTTTCGAACCTGTCCAGAAAGCAATGTTGTCACGATTTTATTACTATTCTTTTAAAATGAAAATTAAGATCAAACAGCTGTAGTGATTTTAAATTAAATCAAGAATTTTGGTTCAGCTCTGGGGGGGGGGGGCCGCAGCCCGATAGCTCCTTCCCTGGATTCGCCACTGTTTTAAAAAGATAATAAACTATACGAAAATTAAAGTTCATTAAATTACTCACAAAAAATATGAATTTTTCTCTATTACTTTTCAATTTAGAGAAAAAAAAAAGCATAAAGAATACTGCATTCTGAGTTTCATCATAGATGATAAATCATTCTGTATCATTTTATTTAAAAGGGATAATTCGCTGAATTCTCAGATCAGTCTTGAGGCTGACCCAAGCAATACAGCTGGGACCGGACGGACTTTCTAGGGTTGACCAAACATGCGTCATTCTATATTATGAATTTCTTTTGCTTATTTACAGAAACAAACTTTCTGCAGGAAAACTACTTTTAAAATGGCTGTCCAAAAAATCAAAGTCTAAATTTAGGTAACCATCTTTTGTATTTAGCAAGAAGATAAGCAAAAATGATCTGGAATTTTCTCATGAAAGTTCATTGACGTGCACTGTCATGTAAAAAGGAATGTCGCTGCTGATATAAGCATAAGAATTAAATAAAAATACTTGTGGTTAAATTCACGCAGAGAATTACACAGGTGATTGTCAAATGTAATCAGGAAAGTACATAGGGTTATCGTTAATTCGATAGCCAACATTTATACAAGTTCGGACGCTAATCAGCTTCCATACCGATTCGAAACTTCCAACCTATTCCTAGCAATCTAAACTTTTAAAAATATTATTTCGAATTGCAGTAATAAAGCACAGTGGGTTATTTGCATAACCTAAAGATTAGAAAAATACGATTTGCTTATAATGATTGCTGCGAAATTTTCAGCAGGGGGATCTCACCGAACTGTGTATATATTCAAAATAAAATGCTGGGACGTTAAAGAAAAATATTCAAATATTTTTCATTATTTTTCCTTGAAATTGCGTTTCTAATGGCCTCTATGTTATGCTGGAACACAATTTAGATATGACAAAAAAAATCGCATTTTCTTGAGGGGGGTGCATTTCAATATACAGGGTTCCCACTTACATCCGTTACACACACACCCCTTAACTTCTAAACGGCGACAGCTTAGGCCATAAAGTTGGTGTCTAGGTATAGTAAAAAGGCTATGCGCTACTCGATGAGACAACTTACAATGCCATCTATCAGCAAATTTTGGAATTAGCGGTCCTATCTCGTAAACGGTGAAAGATACGAGAAAAAAAGTCAATTGGAAAGTTGTGGAACACTCACGATTTAGTACGAAAAGATACCTTGCACAAACGCAAACTTTGCCTTTTATAAGTATAGACTAGCAGTACGCGCACGGCGTTGCCCGTGGAATCAGGACTTCAACAGAATAAAAAAAACGCCCACAATGATACAAAGAAGTTTTAAAAATAAAATCAAAACAAAAGATACATATTATTTATTTTCTCGCTTATTTTTCTTCGCGATAATGACATTTTAACTGTGAAAAAACAGTATAGAGTACGTTAATCCGAAACAATATTAAAAAAATTTCAGAGTGAAATATGCGAGACAATAAACACGTTAAAACACAGTCGAAAATAATAATCGAAGTCATTCACTTGAAGATTATGACGTATCCTGCGCTCTGCAACGTCAGCCAATGAAATTGCAACAATGCATGTTGGGAAGGCTCCGGAAAAACTTCCGCGGGAGAATGCTCGCTCAACGCCTCCTATATCTATATTTTTTTAGCTATCTTTCCTTTTGCTAGTGAACAGTTTTGATGAAAGTAGCAAAATGCAAGTATCAAAATTTTGCTAACTTTGTTTTAATATTTGTAGATTTTTAATTAAATAGCTTTAGGAATAAAAGATATTGATAGAAAATTGCTACTATTTATCTGGTTGATAAACATACTGTGTTTAATGATTTCTTCTTTCTGAGTATGTTTTATAAAATCAAAATGTTAATAATAAGTAATTAGCTTAATTTGTAATTTTCTTTGTCTTATCATTTTTGTTTTAATTATTTAAATTGTTAAAACCTTGTTATTTACTGTTGCATTCCTTTTGTTTTTTCAGGTTTGCGAACTGCATTTCCGCATTTTGTATTTCTTAAAAATTCAACTATTGTATTTTTTAAAATTTTCATATAAATAAAAATGTTGTTTAAAATAATGTGTGTTAATAATATTGTACAACACTCCATATTCTTGGAAGATAACCACATTTTATTGTTATAAATATTTTATTATTAATAATGCAAACTGTGAACATACATATATTTTATTTATTATCCAGATAAGGATTTTAAAATTTAAAAAATTTCAAATTTTGTCTCGGTTTTGAATAAAATTGAGTTTTTATTTTTATATTGGCTGGTTCTCAAAAATTGAATTCTTTAATATTGATTACAAAGCTTATAGAGAATTTTAATTAAAACATTATTTCTTTATATTAAAAAAAATGAAATTTCTCTGAGCAAAGTTACTAGTTTTATCTTAATTAGTGTTAAATATAACTAGTAATCATTTTTGTTTTTTTTCATGGGCTTCAAATGTATGTATATCCTTACTACAAAAAACTTTTTAGTTATTCAAGAAAAGCATAGGAATAATTTTATTTACAGTGTTCCATTTTAATACTTATTTATAGTTTTAAACATCAATCTGTCATGTTAGAAAATAAAAAAAAAAAAATAATAATAAACTACAGCATAAGTTATCATTTTTATTTATTTCTCAATTATTGAAGAAAATTGTATTTTAAAATCGATTTCCATTTTGATAATCATAAGAGTGACTTGACTTTTGAAAAATATATAACTCTAATTTCTACATAAATTGAAGTATATTGAAAACATTTATAAATAGGTTATATCATCCATTCATGAGAAATTTAAACAATGATCTAAATAATCTTAGAACGAAATTAAGCCGGGAAAAAAATCTGCCGATCTTTAAAACCTACATCATTGACGGTAAAGGTCTTGTTTGGGTGAAAGGAGACTGGCATTCCTTTGGGTCACGTGACTTTCTGGAAGAAGGGCTTCCTAGATATAGGAAGCGTTGGCTCGCTAGAAAAAAAAATCGCTTCGAACTGACCAGGAAAAAATTGATTAAAAAAACGGATTAATGATATTTTAACCGTTCCAGTTTTATATCCGACAGAAACGTTCCAGTCATAATCTGAAAAAAAATTGAAAATGATAGCGTTATTAGAACGTCGGATGCTAGAATTTAAAGAAATCCGAATGAAAAATTAACATAAAACTGACTATTATTCAAAAATTTCTCAAAATTCAATAAATTACGATAGACGTACAAAACAAACTTCATTAGAACGGAAATCGTTTACTCTTTCCGATCGTGTATCTATTTTTTTCGTACGATTATCCGAAATCATGCTATTGAGAAATAAGTGCGAAAAATCGCCCAAAACAACACAAAACATTAAATAAAAATATTTTATAGATTAAATTTTAAAATTCCGACTTCGAGGTGCATTGAGTCACCATTACAACTACCTGCGTGCCAAATTTCATGGCGATAGAATCGGCTGGACATCGCGGACACATACATACGCACACAAACATTGCCTTTTATAAGCATAGATGTATCACGAATCACAAGAAAATTTCCTTCTCGAAGAAGAATGCATATTTAAAAAAAGCTTAAGAAACTATGTCTAAAGCAGTATATTACAATCGCGGCACATATCAAGAATGTTTTTTCAATCTTCCCCAAAATATGTGCTGTACGTGCTCACTAGATAAGAATATTTTGAAGGCAATTCCGAGAAATGCTTCTCAGCCATTAAAAAGCGCGGGTATCTACAGAGAAAGCATTTCGAGAGATCGTGGGAGAACTTTCCCAAACTGCGAATGCAATTCGAATTTTGTTCACTAAATAAATCAAAAGCTTTTAATTGTCTTCCCACAGTACACCACTTGTCCAAACTGCACGTTAATTTTCTCTCCCCTTCAATTCTAATGAACTTCAAAGAATTCTTAATAACCTTTAGATTGAAATTTGCTTGTGTACGCAGTTCAATGACTCGATTCGGAAAAATGTTGTCCTAATGAACCTAAAGGGCGTCACCGACATTCCCTGAAATTTTGGAAATGAACTTAAAAAAAACACCCAAAGTTTGTAACAGACAATTCTTCGAAACCTTCGGCAGCTGGAGCAGTTTCTAACCTTGAAATTATTTCAAAAGTTCTCATGTTATGCCACAGTCTTTATTTCAACAAAAAATTACACTTCGAACTAGTTAATATTTAATTGTGAAATAACAAATTTGCGAAACTGCAGAAGTAACATTTGATACTTGATGTTGCCATTGCCATTATATTATCCATTTCCTGTTTTGGTTTATTTGATCATGTTTTATCGTTTGGTAAATTATTTAAGATAATGGCAACTAGTTTTCTGTTTAGTTTAATGTTTAAAAAAGGAATTCCGACTACGGTCCATTTTTGCTATGCATTTGAATGTAAATATTCTGTTTCCTTGTAAATAATACTCAATGTTATGCGTGTGAATAAAAATGATTAAAATCTACTATTGCGTTGACGACACTTAATTCAAAAAGTCGAATACTTAAAATTTAAACTTCATATTACCTCCAGGTTATCGGAGCTGAAATCTTGATTGGTATACACTCTTAAAACGCTGCCAAATCGCCAAAGCAAGACGTTGACCGCTGCATATCATTGGAGCCAAGTGGCCAAAGCTATATGCAGGTACAGTGATCTCTCATTTATGCGCGGGCGCAGGAGACAGCGAAAAAACGCGCATAAGTGAAAAACCACAAAAGGGGGCTTAAAAGTGAAACATCAATACAGTGTACATATATTGTTAATTAATACTATGTATATGCTACTGAAAAATGTAAATAAGATTGTTTTCAAAATGCAAATACGTGTATAACTTCCGTTAATTATATTTTAAGAACATAAAGGAAATGGAAATGCTTACGATTTTTTAAAATCTCTCCAAATGTCGATTCTGGGACATTAAAATGCTCCGCTAAAGCTTTTTGCGAGGTGCAAGGATATTCTTCGAATTTTTTAATAACATCCATTTTAAACGAAAGCGACTATTTCGTTCTTTTCACCATTTTAAAACGTAACCATCTAACCAAAACTCCAAAACACAGCGATCCATGCCACGTGGTACGTACTGTACTAACCTCTCTAATTGGCTGCTGTATAAATGCGACTTTTACTGACGCCAATCACAAGAACCCCCACGTACACCCCTGTGTATAAGTTAGAAGAATGTGTTCCTGGAATATGAACAATAGAGGAAGGGCGAGGGAATGCATTCCTAGAAGTAGAACAAAATAGAACAAAAAAAAATTTTGACGCGCATAAGTGAGAGGTGCTTTTTCAGTGCGGCGCATAAATGAATAAGAGTTATCATTGCTTTCCTATATCCCTGGCCGGGACCGAAAAAAACCCCGCATAAGTGAAAAACGCGCATAAAAGAGGCGCGTATAAGTGAGAGGTCACTGTATTACCTGTATCATCTTTGGCGACTTGGCGCCATTTTAAGAGTGTGTACCAACTTCTAGTTTCTACTTTAACTTTAAGTTTTCTAATGAAGCAAAGAACACAACAAATTTTGTTTGGTTTGCTTTAGCAGTATACAATGTTGAATAACGCAGAAGTTAAAATGCGTCGTGGAAACAACTTCTGCAATATGTTTTGTAAATAAAAATGTTTTTATCATTCGTAAAAATCCAACTACTTTATACAACAGATTCAAGGAACTCGCAAGCAAAGTCTTAGAAAATAAACAAAACCTGAATATTTTCCCGTTTTATTTAATTAATTTTTTCCTGGTAATTTGAAAGATATTTTTCCTCTAGCGAGGCTTCCTCCCACGACAGCTCTCCGGAACGTTGCGGGCAATTTCATTGGCTGACGGGGCAGGGTGATGTCATTACTTTCGCGTTCTGCAAGGAGATGATTTATTTACTCGATAACTTCGATTATTATTTTTAAGCGTGTCTTAACTTATTTCTTTGCCTTTCATACTTTGCTTGCGGTGTAATAAATATCACATTGTAACTTGAACATTGTTTTGGATTAACGGTACTCGGTCGAGAGGAAAAAGAAGCGGACAAATTCAATAATACATATATTTCTGTTTTGATTTCGTTTTCAAAACTTTCATTTATGTAATTGTATGTGGGTTTTTTTTATTTTGTTGAAGTCCTGATTCCACGGGCAACGCCGTGCGCGTACTGCTAGCTTTAAGATAAAATTGCTTTCGAACTTTATGTTTAATATATTTTATATTTTTTTTTATTAAACGTCTTAATGTTTAAAACAGTCTGGAATGAAATGCATAGACGCATGTCACCTCCAAAATTAAATTATGTTAATGTAATTACTTTTCGCTGTAACTAATTCCTCCATTCTTATTTTCGATATAAGCGTTGTATTAATTAATTGAAGATTGATTAACTTTAACAATAAGGGATCCTTGTATTTACAGAAGATGAGCAGCTGCTTGTTACAAAGTCAACTGCATGAAATAATAACTTTCTACACTTAAAAGGAATTACCCTATTTTGCAGATAAAATTTCCATTCACACGCATGCTCGACAAGTCTTAATTAACTGAACAGTTAATTAACTGAAGATCGATTAACTTTAACAATAAGGGATCCTTGTACTTACAGAAGATGAGCAGCTGCTTGTTACAAAGTCCGCTGTATGAAATAATAACTTTCTACACTTAAAAGGAATTACCATGTTTTGCAGATAAAATTTTCATTCACACGCATGCTCTACAAGTCTTAATCACTTGCATGTCACCGCATAAACCAACATGAGATAAGTCATTCCGCGAACTGTAGAAAATGGAGAAACGCATTAAATTCCTTATAACTCTCTATACAGTCAGATCATAAAATGGGAAACCAGATGCTTGACATGCAAATGCGAGTTTGCCCAGCTGTTTCGTTCCTTATACGCACACTATTCTGCGTGATTCTGTTATAAAAGAGTCTAGTTTTCGGGATATTTAATAACGATCTTTGGAAACTAAATTGAATTTTTTTTCCCTTTTTCATACTTACAACGCCTTCTCGGGGAATTTTAATCGACTCAGAAACACTATAAATACATCTTTTGCATAATTCAGAGATTTCTATCCGGTGAAATATTTTGTGGTACGCAGTGGCGAATACAGAATTCGGGTCTGGGGGGGGTTGAGGTAATTAAAATTTTGTATCGTCGTCATGACCTCATGAAAAACACCACAATACATTCGATAATTTAATAAAAAATACAATGAAATAACTAGACAAAAAATGTTTTCGACCGCGTCAACGCTACAAGTACAAATGGAATGACTAGAAAAGCCGGAAAATTTTCGAACCTGTCAAACCAGAAAGCAATGTTGTCACAATTTTATTATTTTTTTTAAAAAAAGGGAAATTAAGAACAAACAGTTGTAATGATTTAAAATAAAATCAAGAATTCTGGTTTAGCTCTGGGGGGTTGCAGCCCGATAGCCCCCCCTGGATTCGCCAACTGGTGGTACGTGATTGACTCTTCAGTGACCTGAAATGGCGAAAAACCAGATAACATTTTAAATAAATTTAATTGCAAATGGTTTTTGAAAACACAGCTTTATTAGTGAACTAAATAGCAGATTGTTTTTTATTTCAATTATTTTCGACTATTTAATCTTCAGATCTATTGTTTCTCAAACTCACTACTAGGTGGCGCCACGATTGCGGAATTAAAATTTAATTTAATTACTGACTAACTGATAAGCAAGCTCTGAAAATATTAAAATACTCTATTGTTGTGTTTACGTAATACCAGCTACAACTCAACTCCGCTTGGAATGATTTATTTGGATTTACTGTTACGTCGTTCTGACGTAAATATAAGCTTTCAAAATTTTGTAAATATCTGCAATTCAAGTCTTTTCTCACATTTAATCCATAGAATTTATGGAACCTTTTAACAACAACATTGCTTTCTGGCTTGACAGGATCGAAAATTTTCCTACTTTTTTAGTCATTCCACTTGTACTTGTAGCGTTGACGCGGTCGAAGACATTTTTTAGCTAGTTACTTCATTGTATTCTTTATTAAAATATCGAAAGTATTGTAGTGTTCTTTATGATTCTTACTATCAGGTGAGTAAAGTCTGTAAAGTTAAAGTGTTTTGGTTTACATAAGCCATGAGCTTTGACATTCGTCACGACGATACAAAATTTTTATGACCTCAGCCCCAGACCCATATCCTGGATTCGCCACTGAAACGTTTCATTTCGCTTTTGATGAAAATTTTGAATCTAATGCCAATGATCTTTTCATATTCTCCCTAATTTTTAAAATAAAATTACTTTGCCATCGCCGCGTCGCTGAAGACTGACCTCCGAGGTATTGATATCCGTCTTGCTTCCCAATGCTACAATTACTGGGTCTGAACTCGACCCTATTCGTTATCTTTAGGGTTACCATACGCCCGGATTTCAAGCTCACGTCCGGACTAGTGTCCGAATTTTCAAAATGTCCGGCCAGTGAATGCGGAGGGAGAGAAATTTGTTGTAATAGGGAAAATCTGAAACATTCTAGAAAGCTGGCGCCATTTCGCCAATGAAAGAAAATTCATTGTTTACAGCCATTGTTGATGAGAAAGTGGATGGGCCTCTTTAGCAATGCCCCAGTTCAAGCCTAAAATCAAAAGTTTTGGCAATTTTTTTTCAATTCTGTTTTTTATTATTAAAAGTTTGAAATACAGAACATCAATAAAATTGTTCCCTCTTTGAATTCTGGTGCCTCAAATGTCTTTTGACTGTTTCAAACTCTGTTCTAGTGTGATGAAAGAGGGTAGATTTTAGAATTTTAAACTGTACTTTGACCTCCTCCTTCCGACTCTTAAACCCCCCTCCCAGGCGTATCCGGATTTCAACTAAAATAAAATAAAATAAAACAAATTAAGTCATAAGCTTTTATTCATGCGAAAAAATGAACGCAAAAGTTGAAAATAATTTTTCTGATTACAAAAAAATGCATGGTTCGAATAAAAGCGTGGGCGCCTTTACCTTCTAGGAATATTCCATTTGTTTAAAGAAATATACTCAAAATATAAGGTGCTATATAAGGCGCCCACGTTTTTTTATTTATTTATTTCATTTTCTACATTTTAGTGACGGTTGACACGAATACACATGACATGTTAGGCAAGTAAGCCAACTTCAATTACCGAATTCTCCAATATAAAACACATATTAGATATTCGTTACGAATATTACATATTGCGAATTTGAAAAAGTGCAACACAGACTGACAGACGGAACTTTGAGCGCGAAATGTTTGGCGCACACGAAGTAAAAAAAAGTCTGGTTGTTGGCGAATTCTAATAGAAAGTAAACCCAAGACGCGTAGAAACACGAGCTATTACGTCATTCATCGGTTCAACGCCGGAAGTATAACGTATTCTCTGTTAGCTTCGTGATGCTGTTACAACCCTACGTAACGTGAGGTTACCACCTTCCAAACTTTATCGCCCAAATATAGGGCTAAAATTTTAATATCATTTTGTTAGGTTTAAAATAGGTATAGATTGCAAATTTTTTTGCATATTATTGTATTGTCTCCGGAAACCCAGCACTGTGCTAAATTTCAAAGCTGTAGCTCGACTGGAAGTGGGTAAGAAATCGATCTCGAGATTTGAGGACAAGACAGTCAAGTTGAATAAAAGCTTATAAAAATTATGGTAACCCTAATTATCTTAATAAATTGATTAATTTGAAAAAATAGCAAAAGAGTTAAAAAGGATGAATCGCACTATATAGAGCTCTTACATTATTCTCGCTCTCTTAGAATACTACTAGCCGGCCTCCTGACGGGTTCGCGGCCAACACCCAATTTGCTTAGCACTGCCCCTGCCACCTCGCTGCTTCGAGGCTCTCGGCCACTACTTTTTTCAGTTCAGCATGAATATCAGTAGAACAGACCATAAAACCTTAGTAGATTTCATATTCTTTGCAATTGTAAAATCTTTCAATAAACCTCATCTAGTTGTAATGTTTTGTATAAATTTTTCACGAATTTCGGCATAAAAGTCTTCATTTCCCTAAATACAGAATGAAATCGCTCTAACTAAGCAGTTTCCATCACCTACAATAGGTATTTTACAATAGTTTTGACACGCCATTGTGATGGAACTGTTGGGATCTATATATATTTAAAATAATGCGGTAAAACCCTCAGAGATTCCCCAGCCCCAACCACCTAACCGATTTCGACAATTTTTATTTCATATGAAAGCTTATGACGTCTAGATATGTCATCAAAGGTCGCCTGGGCCCCACCCCCCCCCCCCCCCTTTTTGAACGAAATCCAAAAAACATATAGAGAATGTATGGTGAAGAAGTGTTTTTTCTATTTCGTTCCAAAATGGGGGGGGGGGGCAGGCGACCCATGATGACATATATAGACGTCATAACCTTTCAAATGAAAAACAAATTGTCAAAATCGGTCGAGTGGTTGAGGTTGGCAGACTAAGTGAAGGTTTTTTTAAATATATAGATATGAAACCAATTTCCGAAATTAAAACATTTCTTCAGCCATAAGTTTTAGAAGTCATTATTCAAGGCTGAACAGGTTTCTAGTATCGAGTAATGTAGACCACAACCTTTATAGCTGATGGAAAAAAATATTTAAAAACACAAACTGAGAAAATGCAAAGTTAATGTTAAACATAAAGTTCAGACTATAACTTTTAAAGGTAAAAATCAGCAAAAAATTCAGATAAGTACTGCCAAGAAAACTAACGGGCATAATGGATACTTTTGATTTGCCTGTTTTTTCTTTCGTTAAATAGAAAGTTGCTTTCTACTAGAAAAAAATTGTCAGTTTTGGTGTAGCTATGCAAAATATGTAAGAAAAGTAACTACAGTAAAACACCGTCTCATTTACGTTTATACGTCGTTTCATCACAGTCCTGATATAATCAGTGGCGGCTCGTCAGCTCATAAACAAGCAGTGTTGCAAAAGTTTTATAGACCCAAGTTGTAGGAAATTTTGTGCTGATTATTTTGGTATATAATCATGATGTACTAAAAATGTATAGTTTTGAGTTATAAGCAAAAAACTGGAGAACTTTTTTTTATGTTTTTTGGCTATAACTAAACTTCCAACGAAAATTATTGGTGGCAAACTTCAGAATCGTAATCAGCACCCGAAGAACATAAAGAAGCAAAAAATTACAACTCCTCCAGAATTGGAGTTAAAAAAACGACTTAACGATTGAACTACTGAGAAAAAGCGAAAAAGAGCCAAATGAGGAAGTCCGGCCAAATGAGAGCTGAAAAAAATGCAGCTCAAATGAATGCAATTTCAAGCGGAGAACGGGTTGCTTTTCTCCCGCTTTGCGTTCCGTACGAGGGGCAAAAGTTGATGCAGCTCTGATCTGTCTCTCTTCTAATTCTTGATCGATTTTCCGTCTTCCTTTTACATTTGTTATTACTTTTTTGCTATTTTCGTTGATTACTGAATTCTCAAAGTGGAAAAGTAAGCCATTTAGAATAAAAACGAAAATACAATCTTTTAAAATAATTTCAGGGGAACTGCAGCTCTGAAGCTCTTATGGACGAGTCCCCATTTGGTACAATCGTATTCATTACAATGATAAATTGCTTCGTTTATACGGCGCAAAGCTTCGGTTATACATCGTTTTCCCCCTTTTCTAAAATGTGAAAAATTCCTCCTTTCTGGCATGTGAATTGTGATAAAGGTATCATGACTTTGAGAGTATTCACAATTGATGATTGAATAGAAGACATATTGTCTGTTGCTAATTTGAGCGATGATGAAGAAGTCGTTTCTCCTTCTTTAAAGACGCCATGAAATCCATTGAAAAACTTTTTTTGTCAAATGAATAGTAAAAAACATTCAAAAAGCTGAATTCGATTGACATTGCTGTACTCAATATTCATAGACAATCAGCACATCAAACGACGGTTAAAGATATTTTAATTGAACGCCTACCAGCATTCACACAAATCGTATAATTAGTACTCAAGATATGCAATAAAGGTATGCATTTCCTCACTTTTATGATAAATGTTTAATTTTAAAATTTAATTATTGATTTCTATACTTTGAAGCATTATACTAGTACAAAGATATAAATACGACATAAGGGAAGATTTAATTGTGAAAGAGTTAAAAATACAAAAAAATAATAACGAACAAGGAGGAGGAATAAGAATCTGGTGGATGACGTCATCACAGGTCATTCGTCCATGCAGATTCGAAATCAGAATACGTTTTCTGTAGAGGAATAAGACTTTAAGGTCTAAATTTAATTTGAATTTTCCTCTAAGGCCTGAACCCATTCCGGAATAAATTGGAAAGAGAAACATTTATCCACAAAGAAAAAATTACAAACAGTCTTCTAAACATAGTCTGAAAAGAAAGGCTTAAAATGTCTTACCTCTTAAGTAGTGGAATGGGAAAAGAAAGAGCGTCTTTCAAAAGTCAACTTTGTTTATAGGTGTGCGCACCTATCTCCATCTAGTGAGGGAAACACTAACTAAAAACTTAAATAATTTTTTTGTTGATTTTTCATAGAGATTTTTTGTAGTTATTATTTTTTTTATTTTTTTTTTTTAGTATTTAAAAAAAATTTATTGTTTTTATGCATTTTATAATTTTTATTTTCATTTTTACATTCATTTTTAGATATTCAATTCATTATACTAGTACTATTTTCAAAAACTTTAAAATTAATACTTTTAAATGAATTCGCATTAGTAGCATTAAATTTGTAATAATCAAAGTTGTTTAGTAAAATTTCGATTATAAGTCTTCTCATTTATACGTTTTACGTCAGTCCCTTGAGAGACGTATAAACGACGCTTTACTGTATTAGCAAAGTATATGAAAGAAAAATCACCACTTCTAGGGCTAAATTATGGTTATTTCGAAACTAATATGTTTTCTACTATAAAATTTAGCTTTTCCCAACTGATATGCCATTCAAAATAACAACGAAAAAACATACCTTATTATTTCGACTCCCTACAGACACACACCAAAAACAGAGCAAACGTGAGTTACTAATCTCCAGCAACGGTTATCGATATGATGCAACTGTTTTTGATTGATATTTACTATTTATATTCGCTACAGTCAAGCGAAGGTCAAACCAAAATTATTTTTAAGATAAGAACACGAAAGTAAATACCGAGTTTCTGATTAGAAAAGTGTGGATAATAAATTTATCCGAAAAAGAAAATAAAACTTACGCCGATCTAGAAACTTTATAAGTTCTTAAGAACGACAGTTTGATAAAATATTTTTTCTAGATTATTCTTCTTGCACTATTTCCACATGTGTAAGAAAAACAATCTTACTTTTTTAAATTTTTACTTAACTTTAATTTAACGCCGTCAATATTGGAAAAACACTTTGAAATTGAGCACTTATTCATGTCTTGTTTACACAAGAACGAATTCAATTCCAAACTGTTTCGCAACATATATTATTGAAATCTTTCAAGTCAAGATCATTCTCATAATAGTTTTTGCTCCTAATAGGCTTAACCTGAAAGAGTCATTTTAAAAGTCTGCCTAAACTCAATATTATTTGCACGACCCCACTTGGAATTGCTCTTCATAGCTCAAGAAATTCTATACAATGCATTTGGTGAAATGGTGATATTGAACATAATAAAGATCAATAGCTTTTTCACTGTTTTATTACTTATTATAAAACTCTAACCAGCGTTTATGTAAGAATTTGCGATCCACAACAAGAGTAAGATTTTTTTTATCTATTACAAGAAGTTATTAAAATCGGTGTTTGACTTTAAAAGTTTTAGTGAGAATATTTTTTAAACCAGCTGGAGTGACCTCCCCGAAACTTTCTCGCATACGACCAGTAATGTGGGGTGGGTAAACACCCAGTTGGTAGGTAAATATTTTTGGGGTATTTACCCAAGGCCTGGTTATTTTGAAAAAAAAATTATGAATGGTGATTTACAATGAAACATATAAAATTTATGAATTCCCCAAAACTTAATATTTTGCAAAAAAAAAAAAAAAATTGCGTATGTTCGCAATTTTTATGCGCGCTGAGGTACCACAACTTTATTTGACGTTTTTGAGTACGAAATCTTACTATAGATATCGCACAACATTTCACTACACCTCTGGTTAATCACAGGAGTCCATCTGGAGAATGTTAAAACAAAGTTTCGTTCTGGGGATTGCCATAATTTCCGAAGCGCGTGTTGGCGGCTCGCTACAATTTCCGCCAAGGTCAAACGCCAACCATACTCACTTGAGTAAAATAAGCGAAACGCTCGCCAACACACAGTCGTAATGAACATTTTGAACTAAATATGCAATTAGAACACCTGTTTTTTAACCGATTGAGATGAAAATTGGGCACAGATCTATAATTAATGTTAGTATCCGCGATATCAAGTTTTATTTATCTAAGCCAAAGGGCTTATGAGATACAAGTATGCGATTATATAGACCGATATGCGATTATATAGACCGACAGACAGTCAACCCGTTGACGGATTTGGCCCAAAATTTTATACGGACCTACATTCATGACGATAAAACTGTGTACCAAATTTTATCCATCCAGCTATTCAAGTTTTTGAGTTATAGTGTTCACATGACTTCGGACATACAGACTTCCCGTGGACGGATTTTGTCCAAAATTTGATAAAAACCTACAAATTATGTTTAAAGACCACATACCAAATTTCATCCCCGTAGCTCTCATAGTTTTCGAGTTATCGTGTTCGCAGACAGACATAATTCCAAAATTGTGTTTTTCGGACTCAGGGAGGTCTAAAACGTGGAGATTTGTCACAATCTCGAGTTCGAATTTTTTGACGATTACAATACTACTCTTACTTACATAGTTCGTATAAGAGAAAGTAAAAATGCGCTTTTATTAATTTAGTGTCTTCCTGAATACAATTTACTGTTATTATGAATGGAAAGAAAATGCAATCTATTTCGTTTAACCGTTATTATACGGATATGTGATTGCATGAAAGATGGCTAAAACGCGAGTCCAACAAATCCAAGAAAAAATTAACCAACAATCATAACTTTATAATTATGCAGAGACTGATTTGCTTTTTTTTCGACACGTTCCTTCAATGTTGTAATATTTTTTCCATCAAATTTTAAATTAATGTTTCGGTATTCATTGTAAACCCATAATAACACTTCTGATTCTGTTTCCAAGTCTGAAATATCATTCGAAAGTTCGTGTACGAGAAGCTATTCAACAATCGCATAATTTGGATTCGTAGTAATTGAAATCAATAAACATTTCAGTTTTCATTCCGTCGTCTAAAATTAAACAAAAGCAAACGATAATTGTTCAGAATCAAAGTGCCAGTCAAGAGGAATAATACACGCGAAATTTTAAAAGACTTTCATTCATATTAATTTTCCAGTCAAAGATATTTGGTGAATTAATTTACGTTAAAGTTACGATGCAGGTTATTTTAAAATTTATGTAACATTAATTTAATTAAATAGATAAAGATAAAGAATTCCAGTGATGGGATTTAATAAACGTATACGTCATATTGCCATGCACATTTTAAAATGAAAACTTTTTCTTAGTTCTTCGTGCGTTCATGACTAGGGAAGAGTATTTCATCGTTGAGCATTGTTTAGAACAAGTCAACTCTGTAATAAAATTACTTTGAAGGAAAAAAATCTGCGTTCCAAGTATGAAAAAGTATGTTTTCTCTTTTAAAACAATCTATTTTAAATTAAATACTTAATATGGAACAAAATTTGGAAAATTGTAACGAAATTCTGAATGGTAAAATAAATGTATCTTATTACTAATTGTTCTACAAGCGGATTTATTCATTTCAAATTTAGTTATAATGGCTGAACTTATTTTATAAAAAAAAACTTTCCTTCTATGGACGAGTTTTCTGTTTTGCTTATTTACATTAAATGCAGTGATTACGCAATTCAATGTAATGCTAAGTCAATGGAATCTTCAAAACGGAAGTCCAAAAGCCATGCAAATAAAATCAAGGTTTTTAATGTAAGTGAACAAAACAGAAAACTCGTGCATAACTGATTAATTAGATATTCTTTGGTCAATACACGCTGTAAAAGCGTTTTTAAATATTCCTTTATGAATCGTGTTTTTAAATTTCAAGGGTTACTATATCAAGAAACCAAATCGTTTGCAAAAATCATCCATATAGTTCTACTATTACAATTTAGAAATTTCAACTGATACTCGATTGCTTCTTAAAAGTGTATTTGATTATTATTCTTATCAAATGCAAAAAAAACTTAAATTTCTTTCATTATTAACAATTTTTAATCATTTCAATGACAAAGCATGCCCCTAATTTCTTACAAAAAAACTATCGATAACAATTTTCTGGGAGCATTAGTCACGTGAAATGTAAGTAACGGAAGGCTAACCGTCCGTTACCTCGGTAAGTTCGAAAGTCAGTGCGACAAATTTAGAAACAGCGCATACCAACCACAGGGTCAATGTCAAAAATAGTAAAGGGGCACTAATAGTTGGCTGCTACGCGCAAATAATTCCTGTTCCGTAGTCGCATAGTAGATAGTGTTTTCTGTTTTTGATTTTACTGACAAAATCTAAACGGAAGGTATGAGTGAAGGCTTTACTATAAGATTTAATGGTGTGAAAAAAAAAATCATTAAGTTTTAAAAAAGACTATTTGTAGCGAAGAAGGCGAACGAAAAATGATTTCTTTTCCTCTTCAGCATAAAAAATTCAGTAACAAAACTCCGGCTTTTTTGTCAGATATGTGTTTCAATCTCATTTGATTTCCGATGTAGTAAAACTTTGATTAACCATCACTGTTCGGAACAGGCCTATGACGGATAATCGAATATACGGATAATCGAAATATCTTAATACATATGTACAGTAAAGTGATTTTCACTCCTAGCTTGGGATGGAAATGAGAATAGAATCCATTAAAAGTGAATAATATATGCATGTTGCATTTAATTTTACAAAACGATCAATATAAACTTCGATATAAGAGTAGTAAGCAGAAATGTATTGTAATGAAAAGAAAATCCTTTAAAAGTGAACAATACATACATGTTGTATTTAATTTTACAAAACGTTCAATATAAGAGTAGTAAACCGAAATGTATTGTGATGAAAAGAAAATCCTTTAAAAGTGAACAATAGATACATGTTGTATTCAATTTTACAAAACGATCAATAAAACTTCAATATAAGAGTAGTAAAGCGAAATGTATTGTAATGGAAAGAAAATCCTTTAAAAGTGAACAATACATACATGTTGTATTTAATTTTACAAAACGATCAATACAAACTTCAATATAAGTGTAGTAAAGCGAAACGTATTGTAATGGAAAGAAAATCCTTTAAAAGTGAACAATACATACATGTTGTATTTAATTTTACCAAACGATCAATATAAGAGTAGTAAACAGATATGTATTGTAATGTTATAAACCTACGTTATTTTTTAAATTTTAGACGATGACGAATAACAGAAACTGACGGTAGGCTAATGACGATTAATCGCAGTTTTACTGTAAATACTTTTTACTAAGCTTTCATTTCGAGTGAGACATAGGAAAAATAGAAGTTGACAGTAGGCACACTTTTTGCAACGCTTATCTATATCAGTTATTTTTATGAATCGAACATGTAACTTTTCCAGAGAGATAGCTTACCACGTATAGAATGAGTTTTAAAATAAGAGAGGGTGTATCAGCTATTTATATTCCTACTAATTACAGAGAAACTATTAAAACATAATAAAATAAGGATTCATCGTAAAAACAAATCAGAACTGCGTATAGGGGGGATGCGGGGACATTGATACACTTTTTTTGGTAAACTAAAAAATGAATTTTACCAACTAAGAACTAATACACTAAATTTATACATTTGTTAATATAATATAGGATTTCAGTCGAGTTTTGGTCATAAATGACATAATAAAATATTTATTACACTTTTTTCCTAAAAAAGGATTTGTATCAATCTGCCCAATTCTAGGGGTGCACTGATACACACGGAAATATCGAAAATAATGATGGTTAATAGGTCTGGGATCAAAACAAAATGTGATTTATCAATAAACTTTATATTCTAAATCGAGATTTTAAAGTTTAACAAAGTAACAAACTTTTATTTTAATCAAAATTCAACATTTTTAATGAGACTGGAAAATTCAAACAATAATGCCTCAGAAAATAATTTATCTCTACAAATAATAAAGGAGAATGCGTTTGTGTGAAAATACTTTGGAGGGAAGGAATGTGAGCGCCGTTTTTGGAAATTTTATTAAAAATTAAGGGAAATTTTCGAGTTCTTCCTTGATGACTTACGAAAATAATATAGTACAAAAATAATTTCTACACCATCTGAAAATAAAAATATATATATCTTTTCGATGATATTAATTAATTTTCCGTACATTTTTTCCAATTTCAATAAATTCGTAAAAAAATATTTTAAACTTAATTTACAGGAATACTTTTCATCTTTGCAATGAAATTCAAACCGTTTTCATTTTTTAAATAAATACTTAATTGCGTGTTTATCTTAGATATTTCATTTTTATGTTTTTTTTCCATTTCTTAAGATGATTTTGAAAAGTAGTTGTAGTTAAGGCACACTGATACACGCACAAGGTACTTATGAATGTGCCAAGGAGTCAACTGTATCAATCTGCCCCAAGAGCCCGTTTTTACTTAAAACAAGAGGTCACGCAAAATCAGCGCTATAAAACCTCAAAACTTAATATAGTCCAGAAAAATAAACGCTTTTTCCTACCTGTGGAGCAGATTCTTTGGCAGGAAAAAGTAATTAGTTAAAGCAATCACACAACACGCACTTAGAGTAAAATTTACTTGGACTAGAAGATTAGCGGTTTGATTCATTTGTAAATTAACTTTTAACTTAACATGGCCGAAAAATAATACAGTGTGCTAAGGATTACAGTGGCATATACAGGGTGATAATTATTGAGCTATATGAAATAAAAAATAAAATTTTCAAAAACTACTGAGTTCAAAAATTTTATTCAAATTTTTTAAAAGTAACTACAGGTATTCGGATTCAGTTTATGACATGTTCGATATGCTTGTCATCAATGGCTATGACGTGGCGCAGACAAAGAGCAAAATTCTGCAAAAATCGCTGAAGTGTCGAAACATCGACACTACTAGTTCTCTCGAACTTTTCAATCGCATTTTTTATTGTTATAACACTTGGACCGGTTGTCTTCATCTGGTACTCGGTCGCAAATTTCCTTTGAGCCGCAATCGGGATGTTATTACTATGACTAGCGAATCCAGGGGGAGGGCTACCGGGCTGCCCCCCCCCCCCCCCAGAGCTAAACCAAAATTCTTGATTTTATTTAAAATCTCTACAACTGTCAATTTTCAATCAAATTAAAATCAATTAAATCAAATCTCTACTACTTTTAATTTTCATTTTTAAAAAATAATAAAATCGTGACAACATTGCTTTCTGGCTTGACGAAAGTTTTCCTACTTTTCTAGTCATTCCACTTGTACTTGTAGCGTTGACGCGGTCGAAAACATTTTTTGGCTAGTTATTTCATCGTATTTTTTTATTAAATTATCGAAAGTATTGTAGTGTTCTTTATGATTCTTATTATCAGATGAGTAAAGTCTGTAAAGTTAAAGTGTTTTGGTTTACATAAGCCATGAGGTTTGACATTCGTCACTAAGATACAAGATTTTTATGACCTCAGCTCCCCATGCGGCACAGGCCCAAATCCTGGATTCGTCACTGTTGACGATCGATATACGCTCAGAAACGTTGTGTTTCGACATTTTCAGAAAAAAATGAACAACAACAATAAGAGTGCGTATGCTAAAATAAATCCCAACATGCCCTGCATTCAACCGCCAAGTTTTAACTGAATCTCGCCAACGGTTCAAAAGTTATCAAGGGTTGTTTTTTTTCATATATCTCAATAATTGTCACCCTGTATATGAGGGGATACCGCACGTCCAACCAAATCGCTTATAAAGAGTCACAATGACTCTAGGCAAGGGGACGTGCTGGTGGTGTTATGTTATGTATATGAGGGGATGTGAACATCCTGAGCCATTCCAATCATCAAAATTTATGGACTGTATCAGTGTTCCCGAGTATCAATCTACCCCAACTCCCCCTACATTTTGGAAAACGTTAGAGAAAATTTATTGATTTATTTATTTAGAAAATGCACACTACAGAATACACTCCAATTACAGAGTGCATGATACAGAAACAAACACTAAAATAGCCATAAAATATAGATTGATAAAAACAGCAGATAGACACAGAAATCACTAAAAACACAACACAATTATAAAAATCACACAAAATAAAAACACTTCAAGAATACAAAAGCCGCAAACATTCACTCTTAAAAACACCATAAGACATATTAAACACATCAAGATCATCAGAGTACCTGCTTAAAATCTTATAAAATTTATAAATAGAAAAATTACGTATGTAATTAAACCTGGTAAATACATTTACAAATAAGCAACTCTTCCTCAAACTTCTAGTCGGCACAGAAAAAGTGATACGGCTCAATATGTCACTGCAATCAATGGCATCATTAACTATCTTATGATAAAATAGAAGACAAGAAAGATCACGTCGGCCCCTCAAACTGTGAATGCCGAAGATGCTACATAAATGAGATGAGGATAAGTCTTGTGGATAATAGTGATTTGTTCGGTAAAATAAGCAACGCAAAAATCTAGTTTGTACCTGTTCAATAATTTTAATTTTATTTTTATTGAAAGGGTCCCAAACAAGGCAACAGTACTCAAGACCCGAGCGGACAATAGTGAAAAATAAAACCTTCAAAGCATGTACACCGGAGAAATGGCTGGTATTAGGTTAGAAAAAGCCAAGTTTAGTGTAGACCTTAGAGACAATATTATCAATATATTGGGTAAAATCGAGTCTAGTGTCAAAAGTAACACCAAGGTCAGTAACTGACTTGGATCGGAGTAGTAAAATATCATTGATTTGGTAAGAGTAAAAAATAGGCTGTGATTTTCTAGTAAAACTAAGTATGCTACACTTTTCAACATTAAGGAGTAATTTATTAACGATGCAATAAATTTCACAGGTTATGCAATAAAATTACAGGTTAATTTCCCGTTTCTTCGTTGATTCTATCTGTCTTTGAATTACTGCCGTACAAAATATTTATTTTGAATAAATATTTCGCTTTCGTATCTTGAAAAGAACTGAAATCCTCACTTCTTCATTATTCCTAGCAAGCACTTAAAAAGGAAACAGCCAATCAAAAATCCTCACATAAGAACTATTAGCGTAGCGTCAAAGTCATATAACGATTCAGTATAAAATGGTAGTTTAACTTAATATTTTCAGATTTTGTGTCTTTTGAAAGGGTGTTTATTTAGGATCCAAAAACTTTTTCATCGTTATTCCTAGTTCAATCGAGGAGAGCTAGGGATTTTAAAACTGCTGTCGATCAATGCAAAATAAGAATTGTGACTACTTTCTACGCGTCTTTCGTAAAACTGATTTTTTTAAAATTAGTTTCCGCTAAAAAATGTATTAGTCTGTCACAAAAGATTCAAGGATAACTTAGGGATATTGCGCAGTAGCATTCCATGCATTTCTAAATAAGAAACCGCAACTTAAGTTTCAGAATTTCACATGACAATAATACATATTTATTTTAATTCTTTGCTTCTAAATGCAGTAAACTTGTTTTAACTAGTACGGAAATTTCCAGCAAGTTCAGTTTGCAAGAGCAGATATATGCACTGAATAATAAAAGCTTAAATATATATTGAAGTGAATTCCATATAGACATGTTAATAATACCCAAGTTTCTTTTTTAAAAATGCACAAAATTGTCTATTTTCTATTCCGAAAACGCATCAAAAATATTTTTTAAATTCTTTTAAAAATCCATTCATTACGCACCACACTTCACAGCAAGTATGCATGTGTAAGCAATGTTTAGTCTTTAAAAAAACAACTGATTCGAATATTGGCAATATTAACGTTCAAAAGTTCAGAGAGTTTCTGAATCTAATTACATCAAAATAATTCTAATAAAAGATAAAATTAGAGACGGAATTCAAATTAAGTTTAATCAATTTATTAAAAATCTAAAATAGTATTTATTAGCCAACTTATAATGTTAATACAGGCGGGCTTTTCACAGAAAGCGCTTCCATAACACTCAGAATTTTAAATTAATTTTAGCACTAACAAAATACAAGAAAATAAAAAAAAAACCAAAAGACTTTTACAAAACGTGACAATAATGTTACCTGACGTTGCCAAGCATAAAAATAACATAACTGAAATATTTAAATACTTTGTCTGATTGCATTTTCCATAAGCAACTAAATGCTTTTCAGACGATATTTTTCCATAAACAGCTGAATGTTTTACAAACGAAAGTTTATTTTATTTTTGTTAAGCAATGAAAATGTATTCATTAGACGCCACGGTAACACAACAAATAGAATTCTACATTTGTTCTAAATATGAAACTAAATGTTGCACCATATGACACAATGCGCATGCCGTTTCGTTAATATCTGAAACAATGTTTATTTTGTTTACATTTTGCGCAAAATTTTTGAGTAGAACCATCGGGAGTGGTCTCCCCTAAACTTTCTCGTATACTTTCGAAGTGGAGATTCGTCAAAATCTCGAGTTCGAATCTTTTTTGACGATTACAATACTTTCTCTCTGTATACTTCGTATACGAGAAAGTGAAACAAACAAACGAAACTGAAGTCAAATATCTGATGCCACGTTTCAACAAGATATTACTTTGAAGCAGGTGCGATAAAATAGGCAACGCAATGTATACTAAAGCGAAAATTCTGCTTTGGAATTGAATTCCCAAGAAAACAATTTATACTACCACAACCGTAACAGTTGCAAAAGCACGTAAATAAAAGATTTGCTGAAATAATGAGATCGGTTTGAATTTTATTTAAAACAATAAAAACATTGTTACAATTTATGTTTGAAAACAGTATTTAGTGTTGTAAATAAAATTTACAACAATAACAGATTGCTACCAGTACTTTGCGCAAAAGAATCGGATTAAAAGAAATTGAATATGCAAGTTGAATGCCCCTTTTCGACGGATTTGTCCCAAAATGTTATACGGACTACATTCATGACGATAAAACTGTGTACCAAAATTTTATCCATCTAGCTATTTAAGTTTTTGAATTATAGCGTTCACATGACCGCGGACATACAGATAGACAGACTTTCCGTTGACGGATTTTGTCCAAAATTTGATAGAAACCTACAAATTATGTTTAAAGACCACATACCAAATTTCCTCCCCGTAGCTCTAATAGTTTTCGAGTAATCGTGTTCACAGACGTAATTCCAAAATTGTGTTTATCGGACTCAGGGAGGTCTAAAACGTGGAGATTTGTCAAAATCTCGAGTTCGAATTTTTTGACGATTACAAAAATTTCTCTTTGTATGCTTCGTATACGAGAAACTAAAAATAAGTTATTCTTCAATTTTTTTACTCTTATGATGTTAAGGTAAATGACAATTGTCACACAAAAATTTTTTCACATGTTCACTTAACAGTTCTAAATAGTTAGAAATATTATTGTAAAAATTCAAATGGACATTTTTACGCCTACGTCATATTGAGTATTGTGTACTTTTATGTAGACATATTTAAGGTAGAGGGCCCGAATATCGCCTATGTTCCTAATATTGCCCACCACGGTTTCTTCTTAATTTTTAGTGGTTTATGGTGGCCACTACCGGACATACAAAGCTTTCCCCTTCAGTAGTTGTATGAGGAAGGCATTTGAGCCTGTGTTTATTCTTCAATTTTCTGGGAATTTTTGTTGATTTTCGTGTAAAGGGAGTTAATAATCATGTTTCATTAATTTTATTACAATCAGTAAAGTTCAACTGATAATGTTAAATCATTTCAGGCATGATTGTGACTATAATTTGCTACATTTTGATGTGGTTTGTTTCTTGGCTTGCGATCCGATTCCGAAGGGGGATGCCGTCAACTTTTAGTGCTAGGTTGTTCCTAATATCGTCCACTTGAGTGTTCCTATTATCTCCCACTTGGGTATTACCATTATCGCCCTAGTCCTTTCAAGGGAAATATATTAAAAGAAAAATTACCTTCAAAAATACATGGTTGATGTCCTATCACCTGACAATGCTGCTAAGTTCTTTTTTATTTCAATGTTTTATATAGAGGAAAAGTACATAAACTACATTGCTAAAAGTACAGAAAAAAGCTGTTTGTATTACTTTAAATTTTGTTCTGCCTTAAATTTCATGTTTAATAAAGAAAGTATGATCATAGTATAAGTTTGACTTCATTTCAATCCATTTCAGACACAGGCAGTATTAGGAAAATAAGTGGGCGATATTAGGAACATATAGTGGGCGATATTATGAACACTTTTTCTTAGAAGGAAAAATTTTGCAGTCGCAAAAAAAAGTGTTGGTGTGTTTGTTATAGAGTTGTAATTGAGTATATATTTGGATAATAGTCCAGATAATAGATTGGAACTTTTTTAGATAAATTTGCACATGAATTAGCCCTCTGGTTAAAATAATAGCTTAAGTGGGCGATATTTGGGCCCACTACTTTATTAATAAATATGTAAAAAAAATAAATGGTAACCTAATAAATAAGTTAAGTAAAATTAACCAAACATCTTATGAGTTCAAAAACATCAATACAATTTAGAATAGACTTACTTATAAAAATGATAACGAACAGGACAGATGATAATCAAAATAGAAAAATTTTAACATAATGTTTATAGGCTGAATATTGTCAGTAAATTGCGGCACCTGTGATGTGACATGCATGATGCAAAAAATCGCTCAAAGCACTCTACGGGACAGACCGTTGGATCAATGTTTATAGGCTGGATATTGTCAGTAAATTGCGGCACGTGTGATGTGACATGCAGGATGCAAAAATCGCTTAAAACGCTCTACGGGACAGACGTTGGATCAACGTTTATAGGCTGGACATTGTCAATAAATTGCGGCACGTGTGATGTGACAAGCATGATGCAAAAATCGCTTAAAACGGTCTACGGGACAGACGTTGGATCAACGTTTATAGGCTGGATATTGTCAATAAATTGCGGCACGTGTGATGTGACTTGCATGCTGCAAAAATCGCTCAAAATACTCTACGGGACAGACCGCTGCATCTAGAGCTACCAAATTTGAAACGTAAATTACTTTAGTAGTAGTAGTACTTTTACATAGTAGATGCAGTGGCGGCTCGTGAGCTCAGAAACGAGGAGGGCTGCGAAAAAATGTTTATCAAGAGAAAAGAATTTTAAAAGCTACTTTATCTCCAAGTAGGCCACATTTTTTAATTCCAAATCCAGATGTAAAATTTCCTGCTTTTCACACAAAGTAAATAACCAATATATGACATTTTCTATTAGTTTTAATAACAAAAATTAAAGTGAATGTTGATGTGACGATTCCTCTGACGAAAATAATAATATATAATCGGAGCTCCACATATATACTTCCAGTTCACTCGATAACACTCTTTCAAAAATGAATATCAAATAACTCATATACAGAAAATTTATTTTTATGCTAAAACATATTAAATACATTTTTACTGAAATACTCTAAAAATTTGAAAGTTTTAGAATAGTACTATTTGCTTGAATCTGTCGTTGCAACACGAACCGAAAGCGAAACTCATAAACAGCCAATGAGATTGCAACTTGCGTGAGAGTGAGGAGAAAAAGAAAAATATATTAAAAAGAGCATCTTTTTCCTCGTTCAGTTGGCTCCGTGCCAGCTAGAGCTGTGTTGACTTTCAGCCCATAGCCCGTCTAAGTTAAAGGAAGAAAGAGTTGCTTTTTTACTCTGGATTTTCTGCTCAGTGAACGGATTTCGGGAGCGGGGGGAGCAGATTATTTTGCAGTTAAGACCTGCGTCTCTCTTCGTTTAGATTCATTCTATGTCTTTTTTTCAATTTTTTTATTACTTTTTTTGCATTTTTGTCAATTTTATTATCATAATAAACTAGCAGTACGCGCACGGCCTTTGCCCGTGGAATCAGGAATTCAACAAAATGGAAAAGAAAAAAAAAACTCCCACAATGACATGAAAAAGTTCTGAAAACAAAACAAAGGATAAGCATTATTGATTTTTCCCGCTTATTTTTCTTCGTGATGATGACATTTCAACTGTAGAAAAACAATACAGAGTACGTTAATCCGAAACAATATTAAAAAATTGCAACGTGAAAATGATTATTATACTGCAAGTAAAATATAGCAGACTTAAACACGTTAAGACACTGCCGAACGCACGGCGTTGCCCGTCGAATTAGGACTTCAACAACAATAACAAAAAAATGACATGAAAAAACTTTTGAAAACAAAAGATACACATTATTGATTTTCCTCTGTATTTTTTTTTCGCACTACAGTACAGAGTACGTTAATCCAAAACAATATTACAAAATTGGAAAGTGAAAATGATTATTATACAGCAAGCAAAATATAAAATCGAGTCCGAATATAATAATGGAAGTCATTCATTCAGTTGAAGGTTATGACGTATCCTGCGCTTTGCACCGTCAGCCAATCAAAATTTCCAGCTACGTTCCGAAGAAGTGCAGCGCGAGGAAACTCGCTAGAGGGAAAATATCTTTCAACTGACCAGGGAAAAATTAATTTTAAAAAAACTTGAAAAGATATTTTAACCATTATTGTTTTAAATCCGACTGCACCGTTGCAGTTATAAGCTGAAAAAAATAGTGTTATTAGAACGTTGGATGCAGCAAATTTAAAAACAAAAATAAAATTTAAATGGTAAAACTTACTATTTTTAAAAAAAATCTCAAAATTCAGTAAATTACGTTAGACGTTCAAAACAAACTTCATTAGAACGAAAATTGTTCGTTCTATCCGATGGTGCATGGATTGTTTTTCAACGATCATTAGGAAAGATACTACGGCCGTAAACGTCCAAAAATGACCCAAAACAACACAAAACATTAAATAAAAAATTTTCTAGATTAAATTTTAAAATTCCGGCTTCGAAGTGCATTGAGTCACCATTACGACTACCTGTGTGCCAAATTTCATGGTTGTAAGTGCGATAGATTCGTCTGGACATCGCAGACACACACACACACAAACATTGCCTTTTATAAGTATAGATGAAAAAAATATCATTCGTTGAGGGTAGTTAAAAATGTGGACTAATCTTTTTTCGAAAGGGTGCACTACTGAAATTTACCACATTTACCCATATTCTAAGCTTTTAAGTTTTTTACCAGATGAATAAAAGAATGCTACATGACCTTAAAATATCAAAATAAATGTACTCTTTCCAATGCACAAAGGACTGGCTGTAGAAATTGAAAAGTGAAATATTATCTACAGTGCAGAAATAAATAGGAAGGAACGAACATTCCCTACAAACTCCTAGATTTTAAGCCCCCTTCTTTTGCACTTATCGCAATGGAAGATTAATTTTTCTTTACACAGTTAACCCTCCTATAACACGATTTATTTGTTCTGTGTTTTATCAAAATTAATATATTTAAGAGCTTAGCACAATCAAAACAATAAGACTACAATGACTGCATATGGGGAAAATCCAAATTTATTCTTGGATCCTGTTAGTAAAAACCGTGTTGTTGGGATACCCTATTGCAGCAAGTACTGTTCAGCAACGGACTCCGAGACTACCACTTTTGGACGATTTTACACCGGAAAATGGTGTCAGGAAATGAGTCGAATGAGCGCATTACCGGAGTTCTTTGTTAGATCACGCTTAAGATGTCAACATCACCCTTCCATTCTTCACTTTCCCCCTATTTTGATGAAAATAACTCCGCCCGGCGCATGCGCAAAAGCGCGGAGGATTTCCGAATCCGTTGCTATACAATATGTCATAATTTTGCTCCGCTTTATATGGAAACCGTGTATAACGGGTTGACTGTATGTACTTTTTTTACCATCGAGCTGTTGACTCTTATTAATACTTAACGGAACTTAATTATACCAGAAATATAAAATAAATGTCTGCCGTTACTTTTTAATACAAGATAAATTTATCCCAAATATATATAATGATATTCAGAGAAGTAAATGAGTGGAGGCAGACGTAGGAAGGTAGCCGCTATTGAAATCCAAAAATATTTTATTTGAACTCCTCAAATATTATCTTTAATGAATGAAAGATGGTTTTAAAATCTTCAGATGATATTATAGACGAGTTTTCTGTTTTGTTTATTTGCGGTGCAGTAGGTTTTCCGCCGGGCCCATCAACTTCAGATGATAATGTTAAGTAAATGGGAATCTTCAAAATTTCAACACTCTGTTTGAAAATATTAATTAATTTTTAAAGTGGAGTTTTTTAATGTTATGCCTTAAGTATACTTTGAAAATACTAAATTTAACGTTCCTATTGTTGTATCGCTCAATGTTTACTTAAAATAAGAGCCTAATTTAGTGGAAAGGTTGCCAAAATTATTCTTTATCGCTCTTTTTATCGACATCCAAGACTTGTTTGGCGGTTAAATTTGTAACCAAACGATTTGGATAAATACAATAGTTCCATTTAGAATTTTAATGCTTTAAGAGCTTTTTTCAACCGATTTAAAAAGAAAGGATTACACAAACTCAAAGAACACGAAATTCAACGCTTTGTTTACTAAAGAAAGAACTGATTAGAATTTGGCGCTTGATACAGTTTCCAAATGGATTTGGCGATTGCTTAAATCGGAGGGTTACCGGAAAACGGTCTGTGAATCCAAATTAAACAAACCAAAAAACTCGTCCAACGCCATGATCATTTTTAGGATATTGCGCGCAAAGGAAGCGCGTGTTAACTGGAAGTATCACATCGTAAAAAGAGGGCGTTACAAACACACCGCGGAGAGTTTAAATAGTTTCGAAACTGGAAAATACCGAATTCGAGGCTCGAGAAATAGTGCGAGTCTAAATCAAAATAGAAGTGTCATTACCATAGGATTGAAGTAGAAGTAATGCGATTATAATTAAAAATTAAGTGGCGTTAAAAAGATTTATTTAAAAGAAGATTAAAAATTTTAAATCATTAAATACATCCATTAAAAGTTTTACAAAAGAAATTTTTAAAAATTAAGAAAAAACTGCGATTGAACGTTTCAAACAACAACATGCTTAACTTAACACGTTTTGTGATGATTTTCACCCAAGAGCTATCGATCTACATGAAAGAGCTCGATCTCGCTAGCGAAAATGCCTCAAATCTCGCTATCTTCAGCATACGATAGAGATGACTGAAGTTTATAATAGATGTCGGAATGACATATTGTGACTAATCTCGGTCTAATGGCATCAGTCGACCTTTCAGGGTTAAATACCTGTCTTTGCACTTCTCGCGTGCTTCTTGCCAGAGGTCACCCTTTTTTACATTTTAAATCTCCCGTCAAATGACGCGAAGCATGGTGCAACGGGGTAGAGGTAAAATGACTTGTACAAGAACTCATTTAAAACAGTTGCGCTAAACAACAAATATATTCCAATGACAAATGAATCTTGGCAGAAGAAAAACACAGCATCTTTCAAGGCTCATGAGCAGAAGCTAATTTTTAGATAATTAGTCAGCGTTGGTTTATTAAATACTGACATTAGGCATCGTTAATTTTAGAGTATACCAGGAATACCAAATAATTTTATTTTTTAAAAAATGAAATCATTTTATACTTCACATTGATAATATCGCCGTCTTTCAGGCAGAATTCACCAAGTCCACAAAAGCCTTTTGACGGACTACTTTCATAATAAAACTTCGTCGAATAATTAGGAATCTGATAACAATTTATTTTGGCACTTTTTTTAAAAATAATTTTAAAGAAGAAGAAAATTATCCAAAAAGAATCTTCCGTAACAATCTCATTTCATTTATGACAATTTATCCAGAACTTCTAGCAGCAGTCGTAGTTAGTTAGTTGTTCGTTTTAAGCTATAATCTGAACTCGGACAAAAACCAAAATAAGGGAGAGTGGGGTAAACCGGGTACACTCGATTCTGGCGCTATTATTTTTCCTATCTAGCAAACAGATACTGTATTACACTCTACTAGTCAAGAAAAAGGAACAGTCATAGTGGCGTGTTGCAGCTGTTGAATGCACTGTTTCTGTGATTTTTTTTTTTGTTTTAAGACTTCAACTCTCTAATGTTCGTTTGATTTTAAACTATCCTTACTTAAAAATCATAACAGTTATAAAAACTATATTTAGTCCAGTTTATTATACGTTTACTAAGGATTCATACCCTATCAAACAATAGGGATTGACTTCAATAATTGCGCGATTCTACATCTTTCTTTATAATCTCTGCACTCGAGGTAAAACCGGGTACTCCAAGTGGCGTAAGACCGGGATAGTCAGTATTGTTGATTCCATATTGTTGATTAAGACAATAAAAAAACATCAGACGTTGATTTTTTATGTTTTAATGATGTATTTTCTAATTTAAATAAAGAAGGAGGGTTAATCCAATGTAAAAACTGTCTTAGCTGTGCCCACGAAAGCTGCAGTGGCGCGGAGGAAGAAGACAACTGCTTTACATGTGAGTTGCGCAACTAATATTCTTAAATTATCATACAAAATAAAAATGATTGCAACTTTTCCACTGAAAATCGAGTTTTCATAATTTCCCATAACGTTACCATGTGTAAACGGTTTTACCCTACCAGTGGGGTAAAACTGGATAGTTTCACTTTCTTTATAAAAAAAAAATCATTGATAAAAAAAGTAATGAAACTGAGACTTTTCTAGAAAGATATTTTGTACTCCGATAAACAATGAATATTTTAATAATATTTGAGCTTCAACGGGCCTTAGCTACCCGGTTTTACCCCACTTTCCCTTACTGTGGACAGCGTAAAAATTGACCGATGACCTTGGTTTGAAGACCTAATTTCCAATAAGTTCTATGAATTGTCACTTCAAATTAACTATCGGGAGTGCTAGAATTTAACCTTTAGCGCTCCGTTGGCTCAGCTTAGGGAACATTGAGTTGCATGCATATTTACCCTCAAAACGCATACGAAACCTTTATGGGCAATTTTTTATTCAAACAATTTAGACAGGATTTTACTGAGATCGGTACTACTGTTTTGGTTGCTAATCAAAGTATTCGCTTAGTCTTTTAAGGAATTTAATCTGAGAATGCGACATACAAAGTACCATACGCATCTGACTAGTTTTTGGATCACTATATATATATATATGAAAAGTTTTCGTTGTAGTCGTTAAATAAACAGGCCGCGTTATTAACTAATTTTCATTTATTATGGGAGATTGACGGAATGTACGTACACCTCAGTTGAAGTTTTTAAGCCAAAAGAGAACAGAAAATCCCTGCTTTTTCTCAGGTAGAGATTTAATAGATAGACACGTGATCAAAGTGAAGGGAATATTGGCTATTTTTAATAAATTACGTCAGCATTTTAGGGAAAAGCCTGGCGACAAGGAGACGCCGTCATGATTTTCTGTGGGCACGTGAAAGCGATTAAAATATTCTTTTAGTAATCAATATGCCAAAACGAGAGATTTAATATACCTCCAGCGCGGGAAATAGAACGAAACTGGAGTTTAGGAATAGTGATTTTGGAATACATTAAGACTTTAAAATATGTAATATTAGAATTTGAAATAAAATTAAGTGAGATTATTATATATATATATATATATATTGGTTATGGTTTTAAGGTAAATAAGATAGCTTCCAAAAATGATTCAAGTTTTAAAGTTCAGGCATCAAGCATAAGTCTGATAATAACAGAAACAAAAACATTCGAAAGTCATGATTTAGTTTCAATATAGATGGTCTGCGAAATGTAAAAAGTTTTCATAAATACGTACATGAAATATAAATACAACGAAAAACAGTGAATTGTCAGTGTAATGAAGATGAGTGAATGTGTTACAAAGAAAAAATTCATTTTTGGCTTCCAGAAATTAATGATCATAAAGTCTAATTGTAAACAAAAGCAGTGTGAACAAATGTTTGTCATGACCGATGGTAAAACTTCCAAATCAATAATTTTGATCCTTATGCAATATTATTAGAGCAATAAAGATTTTTCCTAACTTGCTCGAGCATTAAAAATAAACGCTAAGGGCAATTCAAGAATATTTTTAAAGAAAGAAAAGTAGCTCGGCTCGGTACTTATAACTACAATAAATGTGAGCTGCAAATTAAAAGTCCAGGAACAAAATAATCAATTTTTTTTCTGATGCCCTATGACAAGTTATGTCATTGAGAATTAGAAAAAAAAATGTCATCAATATACTTTCAGACAAATAAAAAATGCTGAGTAAGTAACAAAAACCTGAAATAGTAACTTTATACAACGTAGTCAGAGAAGGTTATACAATTGTTCTTTACATTATTTAAAATATTTCAGCTCTAAAATCATTTGAAATTTTGAAACATATTGAAGAAAATAAAAAGATCCAATTTTGTAGGAAACATTAGAAATGCTTCTACTGAAAGAAAAACATTGATCTGTCAACACCTGCCTTTCACAGAAGGAAAAAGACAATTGTTTGGCTAGAAACCAAAGAAGTAAAATATCATCGACCAAAAAAGCAGGAAACAAAGATCAACGCAAAAGATGTCGAAGCTAAAATGAATAAAAGATTAATTTAAA